>CAJQTV010000325.1:0-107356 GCA_907163055.1 Formica aquilonia x Formica polyctena | reverse complement strand
CCGCGACGTAGATCGAATCGTTAACAAATAGCGCGAGAACTCCCGAGGGTCTTCGATATGCGGCGGACAAGCGCGTCAGATTTGCCAGGAGAAACGTCGCGTAATCCGTCAACTGCATGAGTCTACCGTAGCGTCTTTCGGTTATGTCGACCGACCATACGTTGCGGCGATTAGCTATGTACAAGCGACGATTCATTATCAACGCCGCGTCTATGCGCCGCAACGCGCAGAGATCCGCGCGCGCGGGGTCGGTCGGCGTGACGCTCGTCGTCGTCGCGGGTGCTATGGTGGTTGTGGGAATCGTTGGATAGTTTCCATCGTCGTGAGACCCGTACAGATTCTGTATAGCGAGGACGTTCTCTATGCTCAACTTAAGCGGAAATTGATTTTCGATGTCGGGCATATACGGGAACATTACCTAGTCGTTGCGCATACTGTGCTGTAGACCTAGGGTGTGGCCGATCTCGTGCGTCAACGTTTGTAGCAAATGACACATATCGGGAGGATTTTTGTTCAGATACACGTGCCACGGTTCCGCGCCGTCGATGTGCACCTCCGACTCGAAATCGGCCGCTCCCGAGGGAAAGAACGCGTGAGCGAGGGCTCCACCCGGACCGTCGAAGGCCGCCGGGCAAATGTCGCCGCTCCGGCGATTCGCGTAGGTGTGCGCGCCCGTTCGATACGATATCAGTATATCGGGATGTAGCGAGTCGCGCGCGAACGTTAACGACGAATTCACCGTCCATAACCCAATCGTCGCTTCGGCCGTTCTTAAGAGTTTTTTGCTAGCCACTTGAAAGTTCCACGTGAGACGCGTTTTTGGCCATTTTCGCGCGATCGGGCTATACGCGCGACCGGGAATATCCGCGAGACCGCATCGCGGTTTGCGCATAAGACGAAGCGTATCAGGGTTTAACGCACCATTTCTTAATAATTGATAGTATTCCTGAAACAGCGACAGCGCGTGACGCAGAGACGTCGCGTTGCCAGACGAAACCTTCGTCGTCCTTCAAAAAACCGTACGCGCGCAGGAAGCGAAGCGCCTCCCTCTTATCCGAGTCGACAGGCGTCGCGGTCGTCGCGGCGACGAGCGTTATCGCTAGGATGAGAACAGTCATTGCCTTCTTCGCGATGGTCATCGCGCGGGTCGAGAGGGATGCAAAAAACGATCGATCGAGAAATATTGGACGTAATAAGAAATGTTCGACAAAACGTCTATTTTTGTCTCTATCGCGTGAATTTGGGGTAGGGGGAGATAAGGTCAGGTTAGGTTGTGACCGGACAAATACCGGCCAAGCGTAATAATCGTCAAAGACGTAAGAAATAAGCGAGTACGCTTCGAATAAAGGCTCTCTCAACTGTTTTAGATTCACGATCGCCAGCACGCTTTCACCAACAAGCGGCAAGGATAATTGGCTGTCCGCTCGCAATGGCAGGATTACAACCAGGATGTGGTAGCTTTTTAGTCCGAGCTCCCAGGACGTAGGGCTGTCCGCTCGCAATGGCAGGATTGTAACCAGGATATGGTAGCTTCTCAGTCCGAGCTTCCAGGACGTATGGCTGTCCGCTCGCAATGGCAGGATTGCAACCAGGATGTGGCAGCTTCTCAGTCCGAGCCCCCAGGATGTATGGCTGTCCGCTCGCGATGGCAGGATTGCAACCAGGATGTGGTAGCTTCTCGGTCCGAGCTCTCAGGACGGAGGGCTGTCCGCTCGCAATGGCAGGATTGCAACCCGGGTATGACGCCGGCTCGCTCCGCGGTTTCCTCGACGATTTGGCTACCGGATCGGCTGCTCCTTGTCCCACGGTCCGTCTCCCTTCCTTGTAATGACGCTCCTCCAGCACGAACAACTCTCTGGTGCGCAACGGCGAACGACGGAAAAGAGGAAGGCACTAGTCGAGATCGTCGCGAATAATAACGGGAGACGATAATTTTGGCGTCTAAAATATATTTCTTCAATATGAAGTTTACAATAAATCCGGACGCAGGAATTACGACGCATATAAATATAAATGATCCGAACGCGGGAATTACAACGCGTATAATTAATAGTACAAGTTAGCGGCGGGAATTACTACGCGCGCTACAAAAGATCCCTCGCTGCGACCTGACGCCGTTTAATAAATGATGCAAGCGCTTGCATTTACAATATATTCGAACACGCTAACTTGTCACGGATGATGGTCACAACTTGTTAACACCGCGTACGGATAACTGCGACGTGATCGCGAACGACGAAGTTACAATTGCGCGGGTATAGCGGACTCAGGATATTTTGCCCACCGCTCTACTAAACGATTCGATTCCGACTGACCAGGAGTTCTGGTCCTTACGCACGGACGTGGGGTTTCGCAAAACTCCCACCTCACTCGATTACCTCCGAAAGCTAGACACACTCACGCGTAGTCACTCTACGGAATCTTCCATTCCCCACCAGGTGTGTCGAACCTTGGAGAACGTTCTAGAACATTCCAGAATCTTCCAGAATGCTCCGCATACTTGCGCAATCGCACATACCGCTGGGACATACATTTTACCCCCTCACACATATTAATCACGCCCACCGGCGTATCCCATTCTCATACCTCTCGTACAATATGATGACGAATGTACTAACCGTTATACAAAAATTTTCCGACAATATTTATCGCAGCAATATTTACCGGAGCAATATTTATCGTGACATTATTTACCCTAGCAATATATACCGCAACAATATTTACCGAAATGTATAATTTTTACAAGTATTTTATTACGCTATTTACCCTTTCGCAATTTTTACCTTCGAACACTTTTTACCAAGTCCCTCGATGCTTTTTCGGATGATGATCACGTCGTGGTCATCATCCTCCCTCGCAATAAGTCTCAGGAGATGTTACCTGTCGAGATTCCGACTGCTACGTCCACGAGAATCCTGAGCAACTCCCAGGAAGAAGAGATGGGATGATTCTCTATATTATCACGCAATAATATGTCTATCAGGTACATACGTGATACAAAGCAATTAAACGCCATTATATAATGAAATAAAAGATTGAAGCAGCATATCGCATCCATTCGCAAAACGCTCCCAACACTCCTGCCAGCCACATGCCAGAAAACAGCAACGCTATCATGCGACCCGCAACAAAATCAAGTTCTCATTAGCGAATATATCTCGTAACGATGCATGCATGCTTGGTCAATTAAAAGAATAAGATAATTCGCGTGACAAGATATTTCGTGCTTTATTACGCAATAATATATAATATATAATAAATAAGATCTTGCACGATTCACAATCGTCAAAGGTAAGTATATATGCATGTATTACTATCGCATCGAAACAGTCTTTCCAAATTCTTTCTCGATAGGTTTTACGGTAAGTATAAATAAATCTCTACGTATACATAAATTCTCACGGTAAGTATAAAATGCTAAAAAATTACCTTTTTTTAAAAAAAGTGGAAAAAGGCGCCAAGTACACGCGCGCAAGCGCCTTTTGCTATAAAAAAACTCTTATACAAAATAGTGTTATTTTAATGCAAAAACATTGTCATATTCAAACTAAAAAACTGTTTTACGGAATAGTTGTTTTAATTTTCTACAAAAATAGTGATATAAAGATATTGCGCCAATTAATAAAAATTTATGTTACAAAATTCATTTATTATTATTTCTAATATTAAAAATTGCAATATGATCAAAATAGTGGAATATATTTAAGTGAAAAAAATTTTTAATTAAAAAAACAAATTTAAGTATAAAATAAATTTTTAATTAGAGAAAAACTTGGCACTGCTAAACTGAATATGCTAATCTAATTAACGTGTTATTTATATTTTGAATTTAGCAGCGCCAAGTTTTTCTCTAATTAAAAATTTATTTTATACTTAAATTTGTTTTTTTAATTAAACATTTTTTTCACTTACATATATTCCACTATTTTGATCATATTGCAATTTTTAATATTAGAAATAATAATAAATGAATTTTGTAACATAAATTTTTATTAATTGGCGCAATACCTTTATATCACTATTTTTGTAGAAAATTAAAACAATTATTTTGTAAAACAGTTTTTTAGTTTGAATATGTCAATGTTTTTGCATTGAAATAACACTATTTTGTATAAGAATTTTTCACAACAAATTGAAATAACACTATTTTGTATAAGAGTTTTTTATAGAAAAAGGCGCTTGTGCGCGTGTACTTGGCGCCTTTTTTCACTTTTTTTAAAAAAATGGTAATTTTTTAGCAATTATATCATTCTTTTTTTTACTATGTGCTATATATTATCTTATTTCAATTTACGTGCAGTCAGATTAAATGAATATATCTATTATATTTCTGATTTAAAAACAAATCCTATTATATCTTTGATAAATATATAGAATACATGTAACATAACTTATATAATTTATATTATATTATAACTTATATTATAATAACTTATATTGTAACTTAAATATAAATTAAAAAGTGATAGATATTATGTTTCTTTTTTTAAATATTTAAGATCTTAATCTTATTGGTATGAAAATGATAGATGTAACGTTTCTTTTTTTTTTAAATATTTAAGATTAGAATAAACCTTACTAATTATATATAAAGTTATAATAGGAGTTATAATATTTAAATTGTAATATAAATTATGATGCGTGTATTCTACATATCTACGAGACAGATTAGTCAGATATACATAGCACAAACGATTAGTGTAAAAATGATGTGTATTCTACATAACTATGAGACAGATCAAGCAAATCAAGTATTTTTATAAAAGTGACAAATGTTACGTTTTTTTTTTTAAATTAAAGTATATTACTATACGCTTGTGCTATGCTATAAATGATCTGACTAATCTGTCTTGTAACCTGATTATATATCAAAAGCAAAAAATGTAAAAAGGAATACAGTATATTCAAATATATTTGTCAAATGATTGTCATCATATAGTTATTTGTCATGCATCATATGCAGCTACAGGTATAAGTAACATTAGTAAAACATAGTCTGTAAGATTAATGTGTATAAGTCTTATACATTTCTATTTATGTTTTATTTCCATTTGTATTTATTTTTTTTAATAATGTATAAATTTTTATAATTTATAAATATATTTATTTTACAATGAAATTAGAAAAGGAACTAGAAAAATTTTTCAAACTGTTGATAAGATTTTGACAAAGCCTGTGGCAACATGTTTATTGCAAACCAACATATTGTAATCAATTCTTGTTTCGATGCATCGCTTGAGTTAGATGAAGCATGTTTTAGTATCGTTAATGAATATAATAGATCTGTTACATAGTATTTTTCCATCTGTCAGAATGCTATTTGGTATACAGGGTGTCCTAGACCACCCGTTTTTCTTTCAAAAACTAAGCATTTTAGAGAAAAACGTTTTGAACAAAAATTGTATGGTTTTGAGGGGAACATAAGATGGTGTCATTGGTTTGACCTTGGATGGCATCGTTAAGGTCAAGTCAAGGACACCTTTAATTTCTTAAATGGGATCCCCTATTTTTTATTGCATTCTTATAGCTTATGTCGAGAGCTTTCCAAAACACTATAATAAAGTACTTTTTTATTAAGTACTTTTTGAGTTATTTTATATTTTAATCTGACATATTTTGATATAAAAAATAAAATATCTCGTAAAATATTTAGTTTTCGATAATCTTACTGTAATACTTTTATGTACAAAATAATGAGACAAATCAATTAGTAAAAAAAATAATTGTTTTTAAGAAAAAGTATGTAATTATTTATAATGTATTTTTTTAAACAATTATTTGTTTTTTTCTTTACACTAATTGATTTGTCTCATTATTCTGTACATAAAAGTATTACGGTAAGATTATCAGGTTCAAGATTGCATGTCTTTGTTGTCTGGTCATTTCTTTATCTATACTCAACTTGTCAATTTCTTCATTTGCAGAATCGTCAAGGAAAATGATGTCGGCCTTTCCTGCCTCCTCGAAGCATTTTGATTCCACGTTAACGTTACTCTCATTTTCTTTTTTTTCAGGTCCCTGGGATTCATCGTCCATCAATCGTTGACGTTCTTCATCCTCCGAATGCGTGGGAACATTAACCAACATAGAGATGGATCTCGTCGGTTGAAATTCTGGAATATAAGATGGATCGTCAGAGAATTCCTCCTCATCCGAGGACCACAGAGCACGCATCTGCCTCCCCGACAAGCGTTCTCCGAAGAATTTGATCTTCTTCTTCCTGCGTAGGTGTATTTTCCTCAGCGGTATATCATCCTCGCTATTCATTATTACGTCAGTATCCTCCTCGCTAAATATTGTTTTAGATGAAATGGCGAGGCTTTTGTCCGGCACATTCTCACACGAAGATGTAGATGGTTTAACAGCGAGTTTATCAGATTCGATATCCTCCTTTATCCAACGACGTAGCTTCTTCTCTCCCTTCGCCATCAAGGTTCTTCTGGCGTAGCGGATACTGCTGTTCTTCATTAATTGTCTGTAAAATGTCTCTATAGCATGACGACTTAACAATACGCAAGGTTCTTTACCATTTAATATCATAGGTTGTATATCTATGTAATTATTACGAACGCCCACGCGACAATTAATAGCTTGAATTTTTACGTTCTTTTGTTGTTTAAGATACGCAGGGATGTTCTCCGGATCATCGATGTACTCGATTTTTACTTTATCCTCCTCCAGCCTTTGGACCGCCATGGATGTAATGACGTCGAAATCTCCACGCTTGTCAAATTTCAATTTGACGGGATGATTTTCCAATTTTCCCTCCATTGAGAAAATTGGTGTGTCGCCGGTAATGACACGAAAGATTCTCTTGATGTGCCTGAGACTCTTCTCAGTAATCGGCATGACACTCGGACGTCCCGGATGCCTCGGTACATTGAGCTCCTCCGCGCTGTCCTTGTCCGCCATTATGCTCGCTGCCCGAATCCCTACGTCGCACAACGCTGTCTCAACGGGAAAATTCTGCAACATAGATCTCACTTCGTGTTCAAATAAAATTTCCGGACTACTTTCGCCCGATTTTACGTCTATAACCTCTACGTCTCTATCTGTCTTTCGCACAAATGTTCGATTCATTTCACGCAACACTCCTCTCGGTACGAACGTACACGCGCGTAACGCGTCGATTCGCGCTTCTTGCTGTGCGTATCGCGATTCACGATGTGGTCTTATTTGTCGCGAATTATATATTCCAATCGCGCTACCGTTCTCGTCACCGATCAAATACGCATTCCGTCGGATTTCACGCAAAATAACATACGGACCGTCGTAGACGAGATGTATTTTACGCGTCAATCTTCTGCTTGCGTCACTTCTACGATGTAGCTTTATCCAAACTCTCGTGCCTTCTTCGTACCTTTTCGCTTCGCCCTGTCGATCAGACTGAATCTTGCGCTGACCTGCACGAACATGTAACGTACGCGCCGCCACCTGGATTTTTTCCCGGAACACTCAGTCGGTATTCTCCTCCGCGTCAATGTTGACCTCGCGCGGCAATAATCTCGGGTCAACTATGAGTTCGTTATCGTTCAAGTCAGGATGCAATTCGGATGGTCGATACCCTGTGCTCCTGTGTACCGTCGAATTGATAGTAATTTCGATGTTTGTTGATCGTGCGAATAAATGCGAATGATTCTACCGAGTTCCCTCATAACTCTTTCGACCGGGTTCGATTGTGGATTATACGGCGACGTTTTACGGTTCGAGAAACCCATTTCCTTCGCATACTCGCTCCATCGTCCGGTTATAAATTGTCCGGCATTATCGGTTAATACTTCGGCGCGTATCGGTATACGATCGAAATAACGCGTACTTAACATTTGCATTATAGTTTCGAAGCTCTGATTTTTCATCGGAAGTAATTTTGTGAGTTTTGAAAATTGATCCATGACTACCAGCACATATTTATTATTCCGCGCTGTTTGCGGTAACGGACCAAAAATATCCAACGATATCGCTTTATACGGTTCGTCGGGTAGATTAAAATATTCAACTCCACGCGTTGGGCTGGTATAATATTTCGTGGCCAAACACTCGTGACAGAACGCGACAACATCCCTCGCGATTCTCTCGAGATTATTAATAACGAAGAATCTCTTCGCAAACTCGATTACCTAAAGTACCGAAATGCATTAAGTAGAGATGAATGCGTCTCAAGAGATTCCATTTCGCGTTTTCGGGAACGGGTATTCTTTCACTCTTATTGTCAATTTTTACTCTAATTAACTCGTTACGGATCGCATATATATCAGGGTTGTCCTGACACTCGCGTACTAATTGTTCGTCGTTTTGTTGCTCTCTCGCGACATAATCAATCCATTGACTCGTTTCTATCTGATCGTCCGGACAGTTTATCGCGGCAATAGATCTCAATAAGGATTCTTTATTAACAAAACCGTTTTTTACGTTATCTCGCGATAACGTGTCCGCTATAGTGTTCTCTTTGCCTGGGATATGTTCTATGTCGAGATCGAATTCGCGCAAAAACGCTAACCAGCGCGTTATACGCGAACTACCGTCGGAACAAGATGTTAAAAATTTTAGCGCCTTGTGATCCGTGTGAACTTTTACGTGTCTTCCCAATAACGCAACGTGCCATTTTCTCAATGCCCAAACAAGAGATAAACATTTAAGTTCCGTTATAGTATAATTTACTTCCGCTCCGCGTAAACTACGACTAGCGTAAGCGACGGTATATTTGGCGTTCGGTTTCGATTCATGATACTGATAGAGTCTCGCGCCTAAACCCGTTTAGACGCATCTATATATATGCCAAATTTATAATCGGGTCTTATAATGAATAAACTCGCCGCTTCGCAAAACGTTTTCTTTATCTCGTTAAACGCACGCTGATGTTCGTCGCGCCAAACGAATTTTTCGTCTTTACGAAGTAAATTTTCCAATGGTCTGGTCATGCCTGCAAGGCTCTTTACGAAACGCCTATCCAAATTTACCAAACCTAAAAAGGATTAGACCGCTTTTTTATTACGCGGTTTCGCGAAATTTTGTATCGCGAGTTTCGTCTCGACATTCATATTCACCTTGACTTCGTCAAAGGTATGACCTAGGAATTTGATCTCCTTTTTCACAAGTTCGCATTTGGCTTTATTTACACGGAATCCTGCCCGTTTTAATCTGTCGAATACAAAGTCGAGATGTTTTAAATGTTCCTCGAGCGAATCGGAGGCTATCAAAATGTCATCCAAATACACGATCACAAAATCATGACATTTCTTTCCCATCGCTTTATTAATCGCACGCGTAAAAGAAGATCCGGCGGTTTTTAATCCAAACGGTAAACGTTTAAATAAGTACGTCTGGTTATTGAATAAAAATCCAGTATATTTTCGATCTTGTTTCCTTAAGGGAATCTGCCAAAAGGCTTTAGAAATATCTAACGTTGAAAAATATTTCCGGGATCCTACGCGTCTAAATATTTCGTCAATTGTCGGCGGTTAGGTTAGGTTGTGACCGGACTAAACACATGAGATGGAGAAATCTACGCAAATTGCAGGTTTTCCTACCTTATTAAAACGGTCGCCAGTTCGTTTAACCCCCAACGAACAAAAAATGCCCTTGGACGACGTCCCGTCAGGTCTGCCGTCGGACAGGTTGCACAGCGTCAGGATCGCGCTGTTATCAATGCCACTGCTTATCCGCTTGGCTGCTTGGGAATTTTTCCTAATTCCTTTCTCCTTTTCTGTTTCAGGTCGCCGCTGGATTCTCCAGATCAACGCCCATGGATTTCTGGACTACCCGTTGGATGAAACTATTTCGACGCCTCAAGAATACGTCGGAACGACGTTATTTGTGCAACGTTATGCTGTTGGACAAATGTTCTCTTTCGTTGTTAATCCCCTTTCTTTCTGTTTCAGGTCGCCGCTGGATTCGCCGGATCGACTCACGTTCACAGGTAAGGATTCTTCAGGTATGAGGTAAGTAAATTACTTTCACTCTACTTTTTAATTTATATATAAAAGTATAAAATATATTTGAAAGAGAATATATAAACTTTTCGTATAAAATGTTCGCTCTCTCGCGAATCTCCACACTTCGGAGATGTATCTCGTTTTAAAATATTACTGCCTTTTATTATATCTTTTATCGCGAATCTCTAACACGCACGAGATTTTTGTTTCGCGACTATCACCTTCAACGCTCGATACTTAATAAAAAACCCGCAAGACGTATTTCTTTCAGACGCTTGGTTTCGGGAAAAAGGCCCGTCCTTTTTCTTGTACACTCGCGTATCTTTCTTTTGAAAGATTTCTTAACAGGGATATACAATTTCCCGCAAGACGATATATCGGATCTCTCGGTTTCGGGAAAAAAGGCCTAGAATCTCTCTCCGCACAGCCTTTTATATCGTTCCCACTCTTTGGTTATCCCCCGCTTTCGAGATTCCCTCTCTTCTAGAACACGCCCCCTGTGCGTGCGCGTGTCTTATGCTATACTATGTGTACAGCTATACTATATGTGCAGCTATACAATGTGCTGCACAACGGGTGTTAAGTTTTCCTTAAAATATAGTAAAGTGGTATTTACAGGGTGTCTTAAAACTATATTTACACGTTCTCTTAAGACTATAGCTTATTCTATAAAAGTACAGGTGAACTGCACTTTTGGTGTAGTACCTCAAGTACTACACATTTGCACTTTCCATCACAGTTTCGTTTACTTAACTTAAAATTGCGCTTTATAAAATATAACATGAATATAAATGTAAAAATGACTGTTCGCGCAATAACAAAACGAAATAATCAAATAATAATATATACAAAAACTGACTAGTCATCGTTTACTGACTAGTCGTCGATCACCTCCTTCGATGACCTTGACTTAGTGGTGCGTGTTTTATACTTATGCACCGATCTGCTAATTATCCTTTTTCTTCTTACAGGTTCCCAGTCCTCGTCTGAGTCGGACTTCCGGAATTCCGGACGCAGTCTCACGGTTTTCCCTTTGGAGACTGTCAATATTGGCGAGGTGGCCTCCTGGGTTCCCGTCGACGTAGAGGGTTTATCCTCCGGCTTCAAGGTTAGGTTAGGTTTTCCATGCGTTTATTAATTTCACGCGCGTCCAAGCAGAGTCTAATCTCGCCGTTCTTTTTTACGACAACGACCAACGGATTGACATATTGAGTAGCTGCTCTCTCAATAATAGCTAGAGTCTCTAATTCGTTGAGATGTTCTTTGACTCCCTGTCGATGTATATCCGGTATCGGATAAGTTTTCCGTTTAAATGGAGCATTAGACACGACTTTAATCTCGTGCGTATAATCGTTAACTCTTCCGATCTCATCGCGAAACAACTCTTCGTATTTAGTTATTATTCTATCGAGCTCATCGTGCGCGTTATGGATCGAAATCGCATTTACAAATTTTATCGTTGTATTTCGCGGTTTTTCCTCGAATTCAATGGAAAACTTATTCTTGGAACATCGCAGCGTTACATTTTTCTCGGATAAGAAATCTAAACCGAGAACCATATCGTAAGCCAGGTTTTTTACGACGTATAAATCATATGTGCATTTTCGATTTTCGATCTCAAAATCTATTTGCACTTTACTCGCGATAATTTCCCCTTTTTCGGAAAAGGGTCCTACAAGAATGAATTTACGTATGGGTATTACACGCATCGCGATCTTTTTCTCGACCAACTTATCGAATAATTTTTTGGTAATTACGGATATCTGTGCACCGGTATCGATAAGACATTTTACGTTATTATTTCCAAATTTAACGGTCGTGTACGGTCTTTGTGTCGGTTTAGAATTCGCTTGATCTTCGCGCGATATTTCGTCAACATCCCTTATCAAATCTCTCAATCTAATAATGTTGACTTCCTTGTTCGTTTGTACGTTCGTTTCATCTAATAATATTTGGCGATCTTCGATATTCTCTTCGGCATTGGGAATATCGTCGTTGTACGTACTATCTCTATCTTTCTCGTTGAACGCGTCGTCGTATTCGACATCCTTATCGATTAACGCGACTTTCCGATTAAATTTAAAATTATTTCTCGCGTTCGCGTTAAATCTTCCCGAGCGTCTTACGTTGTTGTCATCCTTATTAGTTATTTCCGTAATTTTAATGGTACTCGGTACGTGTTCACGATTAACGTACATTCTATAATTACCATTATTCGCCGAAATATTATTCGGAATATTACTCGCTACATTATTTTCGAGAGCTCTTAATCTCGTGAAGACGCATTCTTCGCATTCTTCGTTGTTTGTGCGAAGTCTCTATTATTCGCGAGTCCTATGTATATTTGCCTACTTCTGACGTCATCGTTTTTATCGCTACGATTTCTATAGAAGATTCTGTTCTCGGAATCGACCTTCGATGTTATTATCGCAGCACGACGCGCTTTCTCTTCCTTTTCGCGACTTAAATCCGATTCGATTTAGTCGAATAATTTTACGAAATTCTCCATACTTCTCGCCGTACTTGGTCTAATTTCGCGAAAAATTTGAGAACCGAAATGTCGCTTAACGCATCCTATGACCTCGCTATCCGATAACGGAGATACCAGGCATTTCGCCTGTCGCGAAATATCTAAAGCCCGTGTCACACTACGCATTGCGAATGCAGATCGGATTTGGATTACGGACTGCGAATCGTCAATCATCCAATCAGATCCTTGGCTACTTCGTTCTGATTGGATGGATGACGATTCGCAGTCCGTACTCCAAATCCGATCCGAGTCCGCAATGCGTAGTGTGACACGGGCTTAAGGCATATTCGGCCATCGATAATTTCGTCTCGTTCTTATTATATTTGCCCGTATAGAAAATTTCTCGGAAACGCGCTTGATGTTCGTCGCTCCAAAAATATTCTTCAAACGCACGAATGGCTTCTTTTATCGTTTCCGGTTCACGGACGTCGAACCAATTCGCAGCTGAACCGCGCATGCATTTGCCGAAATAATGCAACTGATCCGCTTCGCTAATGTTTTCGTAAAGCGCTATTCTTTCGAATCGTCGCAAAAATTTCATCAGGTTCTGCTTATCGCCACATCCGGAATACATAATATCCTCGAAAGGATCCTTCAGCCCACCTTCTTTCGGAAGTTTTAGATTTCCGTATCGATATTCGTACTCGGGAGTTTCAAAAATCGGTATTCCGCGAAATTTGGATTCGCGCTCGCGTTCCGTCGGACGGCTATCTCCGCGCTCACGTCCCGTCGGACCACGAAATTCGCGTTCTCGTTCCTTCGCGTCGCGAACCTCGCGTCTTCACTCCAACGCATCGCGAAATTCACGTTCACGCCCCGTCGGACATGCAAATCCTGAAACGAAATTATTATAGTTACACCGCTTCTCCACTTGTTCGAGTCGAGTCGATATATCGGTCATCATGCTGAGCAACAAATCGTCGCGATTTATTCCCGTGGAATTCGCGGTATCTTCCAAGTTTTTTCACGCTCGTTGTTCGATGTTCTGAACCTTTTCGCGAATTTCATCTATCATATCGCGAACATCTTGAGACGCATCCCCCTCCACATGACTCTCCGGAATTTCATTTTCGATCGTCATCTCTTTATTCGTTTGCGATCGAGTTTTCACTTTTTTACTTACCGTCGGCGATCTCTGCAACGGCATATCCGGCACTAGTCAAAAGAAATAATCGAAAGGAATGGTCGGTCACAAAATAATAATATTTTTACACGTACGAAAGATGTTAGTACGCAGATGTTTTTCTTTTTATTTCTTCTTCTCAAACGTTGTTAGTGGTTAATAAGAAGAAACGGACGAGTTATTACAAGACAGATCATATACGCGTCTATAATCCTACCTGCTTCACTCGCAAAAAATGTTGCAAAATTTCTACGAGATAATATTCCCGTATCTCCTTCTCACGCAATTGCCTTAAAAGATGTTATATCGTAATTCTACCAATGTTCAGAATTACCAAAAGATGTTAGTATTCTTCAAAAATAAATTTTTATTTTTCCGGATCCTTTATAAATTCAACGATCTTGCGAATTTACTTTTCTTTGCAAAATTAATATTTTCACGAGCTCAATTTATAAATGCGCAAAATTATTTGAACGTTTGTTACGTTATCTAAATTCAGATCGTTCGAACGCTATTATTTCAAGCTATTCGCTCTATTTATAAATAACGTTTTTTCAATAGAACAGGGAAATTGAGTTTTTTCAAATCTCAATCCCGAATAAATGCACGGCTGCCTCAAGTCACAAGTGAATTTTATGCAATTTGGCTACCAATGGTCAGCAACACGCTACGCATGATCCGCTGGGAAGGTTGTTCTTTTCCAATCCCCGGGCGAGTTGATCGCAACGTTTTTATTCTAAGACTGAACTATCGGCTACCAATCTCAATAATCGAGAGTCGTTTTACAGGCTTCACGTTTTTTCTTCTTTGATAGAATTTTACTCTACGAGCAACGCGACACTTCACGCCGTTAAGTCGTGAAAAGAATAATCAAGGTTACGCATCACCTTGACCTCTCCACGTAATATTGCAACGCGAAAATTTGTCGTTAGTCGTCCTGTCACGGTCGCCATTCAAACGAGAGAAAATCTGAGAGAGAGATTCTCATATGGTTATATGGGAATTAATATATTAATTGAACGTGTGTTTTACCCATAAATCAATTAACGGTATCAGACTTCATCAACATCTAAACAAAAAGCAGCGATCTTCAGTGATGCAATAACCATAAATAAATGCAACCGTATACCAATATCACTGTGACCGGGCAAAGTCCGGCCAAGCGTATGCTTTACGTTTAATTACAGAAAACGTTAGAAAGCCTCGGTTCTAAGACCGGAACCGAGGACTCGAGCGAGTACGCTACGAATAATGGTTCCTCTCACCTGTTTCAGATACACGGTCGCCAACACGTTTTAACCATCAACGGCAAGGATAAAGGGCTGTCCGTTCGTCAGCAGGAATCACCCAGAATACGTGGCTGCTTCACCATCCAGCTCCAGAGGAATTAAGGCTGTCCGCTCCGTCGGCGAGAATCAGCAGATGACCTCACCGCTCTCCGCTTTCCTCCACGATTTGGCTACCCCAGACGGATGTAGGATCCTCCACGAACCTCCCTGGCTCGCTTTTTACGAAACGCTGCTACTCCCCGGACGGCTACTCCTCGACCCACGAGCATAAAAGATAAGTATAAAATATCAAGCGTAAGTATAAATATTACAGGCAAGTATGAAACATTAACGATAAGTGATACCGTGTCACTCTCTACATATATAAATCTATTATCACACATCATCAGATAAATATCTCACTCGACTAATTATGACTATGACTCGCAGTTATCGCTTGTCATCAGGTTCATGCATTACAATTGTAGAAATAACTTAAATCTAGTCAGTCAGTACACGCCGCATATCACGCAAAGTCCATGCAGCGACACAGTCAGGCACGCCATGCAGTCAGGCGCAAGCGAGGTTGGCACCAAAAGCCCGTCAGGATCATACAGCAGTTATCGAGACGCACCAGCATTCCTCTCGTCTCCAGAAGTTTTTCCTTCCTTGGGGTGATCGTCAGTGGCAGAAATAGCTGCAACATCCGATTGCAAGGTCAGGTTGTGACCGGACTAAACACACGAGATGGAGAAACTCATAATAAATGCAGGTTTCCCTACCTTATTTAAACGGTCGCCAGTTCGTTTTACCTGCAACGAACAAGGGATGCCCTTGGACGACGTCCCGTCAGGTCTGCCGTCGGACAGGTTGCACAGCGTCAGGATCACGCTGGTTTGAACGCCACTGCTTATCCGCTTGGCTACTGAGGAATTATCCTTAATTCCTGTCTCCTTTTATGTTTCAGGTCGCCGCTGGATTCACCGGATCAACGCCCTTGGATGTTTGGACTTCCCGTTGTGTGGAATTGCCTCGACGCCTCAAGAATACGTCGGAACGACGTTATTTGTGCAACGTTACGTTGTTGGACAAATTATCCGTTTCTTTACTAATCCCTTCTTTTTTCTGTTTCAGGTCGCCGCTGGACTCGTCGGATCAACGCCCAAGGATAACTGGACTACCCGCTGTACGCTGCTGGATCGACACACAGACACAGGAAAGGATTTCGCGATTTCAAGGTGAGTAAATGACTATCACACTTATTTTGAATGTATAAATATATAAACTATATATATTTCAAAATATAATATCGCGTATAAAACTTCCGTACAATATTACGGTTATCAAATAAAAATAGACTGCCTTCTTTATTATCGTTAGCGCAAATCTCTCAGCGCACGAGGGTGGTTCTATTCGCGACTATCTTCTTTAAAAATCTCTTACAAACACAAAAAAAACCCGTGAAGACGTATGTTTTCGGACGCTTCCTAATCGGGAAAAAAGGCCCCGAATCGTGCTCTGCACGGCCTTTTATAGTCCTTCCCACTCTTCATTCTCCCGCTCTTGGAATCCCTTTCCCTGTCGGAGAACGCCTCCTCGATGCGCGCGCATGCGCATTCGATAGTGTACAGCAAGTGCTGTACATCGGGTGTACAAATCGAAAAAGTTGCGCGGATTGACTTTTCCTTAAAAAACTATGTCTTAATCTATACTACGTGTCTAATAAATATAATATATACATTTTACTATACTATATGCTAAAAAGTGTAAATTAATTGCACTTTTCGTGTAGCACTTCGGGTGCTGCACTCTTGTACTTTTTTTATCACAGTGAGTTGTGCTTAAAACAAAACAAACAAAAAAAAACATCTATAAAATAGTTCGTGCATACAAATATTTCTTAAAACTAATCAGTCTTGTTTATATTGTCTTTTGTTTTTTCGGGTACGAAGTCTCTACTTCCTCACCGATTTCCTTGTCACTTTTCTTTTGCGAACCGGCTCCCAATCGTTGTCCGAGTCTGATTTTCGGAATTCGGGACGAACTTTTGTCACCTTTCTTTTTGACACTGTCAGAATCGGTGATTTTGCCTCCTGGCCCGTCTTCGAGGATGAGGGTTTATCCTCCGGCCTCAATTCCCCCTCCAAGGGGTTTTGCCGAGATCTTAGAGCTCGGCGAAGCTCCTTCTTCGCAGGTAAGTTATCGGTGGTTTTTAATATTTTTACTACCTGTATCTCCTGTGTTTCTCTTTCAGAAGATTTTTTATCCGGAGGTCTAATCTTGACATTGTCAATAATTTTCGGTTTGTCACTATTTATTGGAACGTTGACATCCCGGTTCTCCTTGTCTTCATCTTGTGTGGGGTTTGTCGAGTGTTCCCCCGATTCTTCGTCTGACGTGACGATGTCCTCTTCCTCGCCATATCTCACCGTTCTTGTTATATCGTTCCCGTCGATCGTGAAGTTGATGTTAATCTGCTTTGTTGTTGTGATGTCCTCTTTCATCTTTTTAACAGATATTATAGAGGTAACCTCATACTCTGGATTACCTTCTTCATCTGGTAATATCATTTCATCGTAAAATGTACGATTCATCCTTTCGTTTTGCATTTTTACAAAAATGGCCTGATTAATCTCTGATGTTCTCTGCTTTTCTTTACTGAGAAGCTCCTCAGCTTCTTTCCTGGTTGGTCTTGTCTCTTTTGCTTGCTTCTCACATAACCTTTGAAGCATGCTCAGTCTGTCGCTGCGCTCTCTGTTCACTGCTTCGAGAGTAATGTCCGTCAAGTAGTCATACACTAACCCGTCCTCTGCTTCGATTCTCTGTTTTTGCTCGTTTTTCGACTCCATTTCTTCTTGTACTATCTGAATTACTTTATTATCTATCTATCTATTACTTTATCTATTACTTTATCTTATCTATTACTTTATTATCGGTCTATCCTCGAAAGTTTGATCACTCGACTGTGTCGGTCATCTTGGATCGTAGTCTTAGGGTCGCTCTCTATGTCCGCGCGCTCCCTTGCGTCGCGCGCCGAACTGGTAGTTTGTCCAGCCCGCTGATTGGTTGTTCCCAAATCTCCCTGTGTCGCTAGTAATTTTCTTATATCTAACTTATTTTCTTTAATTTTGACATATTTGTTACTTAAATTGTTAAGTTTCTTGTCGCTACTATTATAATTTTTTCTTTTTTTACATGAATTCTTAATTCTATTATTATTATTACAAAGCTCGTTTTTGTTATATAAATGGCCTAATTTAGTAAATATTACATTATTAATTTTGTTTTCGCTTAATTCGGATCGCGTATTAATTATTAAGTTATTTTCGTTACTACTTCGAGGTTTTTCGGGATTTTCTTTATTTGTAACCTCGTTTCCGCTATTATAATTTAGGTTATTATCTAAAGTTTCTTTTTCTTTCTTCTCTTCACTTACAATTTTTCGCTCGCTAGCATTCGGTTTTCTAGAATTTATTTTTTCTAAAATTTCGCTTTCTAAAGTTTGTTTTTCGCTATTATCTTTCCATTTGTTAGATAATTCTTCAGTGGCTAATTGTTTAAAATTTTCGTATGATTTATTTAAATTGTATAATGAATTTCCAAAACTTTCATCTAAATTTACTCTAGTCAAATCATTGATCTTATTTATCCAACCTTTTAAATTTTTAAACAAATTGTCTAAAATGTTTGAGTTTGACTCTAAATTATCAAAGTTTTCGTTTATTTTTTTATTATTAATTGATTTTACTATTATTGTATCCCTTGAAGAATCATTCGGTTCTCTAATATCCGTTTCTTTTGATTCTAAATATTTCTTTCTATTCTTACATTTATCATTTGCTAATTCGTTAGTTACATTTTTTTCTCGAGATTTTATTGCAATTGTCTCGCTCGAGGAATTAGCATTTTTCTCCGCATGAGTGTTTTTATCTTCTAATAGTTTTTCTTTGTTTACAGTCTTTAAATTTAAATATCGCATATAATCTTTCTTATTTTCTAAATTTGCTCGCACGCTTTTTCTTGTTTCGCACTTATTGTCTCTATTAATGTCCGTTTGTCGAATGACGTTTTCACTCGGTTTTAATGGCGTGCTGCAATCTTTCGGATTGAAATATTTTGTTCTGTCGCATTTTGCACTCGCATTCGCGTCATTTTTCGCACTTTTTCGCGCACTTTCACTATCGTCTTTCTTTTCTAGTCTATCGCTTGTTACATTTTTCTTTGCATTAATTTCTATATGTTTCGCAAAGTTTTTCGCAATATCGCTTGCACTATTAGTGTCTTTCACGATTATCGTTTCGCGCACTTCTGAATCTTTTCCGAATTTATTTTTATAATGCTCAATTATTTGAACATCGGGTTCGCACGTTTCTATTGCACCAACACATTCTTCGTGTCGCCTCTTCTTTAGGGTTGTGGGTTATGCTTTGGCCTCTTCTTCTCGCAGCTTCCGCTTCCTGGACTCCATAGATAGATGTTCGCTCCATCTGGTTAATGGAGATTCCATCTGCTTCTCCCTTTCTTTAATTTTGCTGCCTATCTCTCGGCACGTGAATTTACCCAATAGTATGCAGGGTTTATCCACGTCTAAAATCATTGCTTCCACGTTGGCTGTTATTTGGAAAATGACTATATCCACTTTAACAGCTTTAAAGCTCACATTCTTCTCTCTTTTTAGGTAAGCTGGAATATTTTTCGATTCCGTAAGGCGGTTTAATTTATGTACGTTGGTATCAATGCTTTCAACCAACGTACTTGAAATTACATTAAACTCGCCTCTGTAGTCGAAGTGAATTCTTACTTCTTGACCTTCAGCAATTCCTGCGAAGGATGGTATGGATTTCTCCCCAGAAATCAAATTAATCAACCTTGAAATGTGTCTCCTCCCTTTTTCGCTTACTAATGACCTCTTTCTTTTTTTCAGGTTTCTTCCGTTCCCGGTTTCGCTTGGCTCTGGATCATCAAGGTTCTCCAGCGTTGGATTATCACCGGTAAGTATCACTTCGCTCTCTCGTTCCTTCTCGTTTTCCGACTCTTTTTGCATGTCGGTTATGGATTCTTGGATTTCTCCGATCTCAATTTTTTAAATATTCTTCGAGGTTTTTACCATGTTTACCTCGATTCTTTTGTTTAGAGTTGTCTCTCTGTGTGGTTTCAACTGTCTAGAGTTGAACGTTCCCAAGGCGTTTCCTTGCAAGTCTTCTACCACATAAGCGTTTCTGCGTACCTCGCTGTGTATCTTGTATGGTCCGTCGTACATTAGGTGAATCTTTCGCGTCAATCTGCGATTCGCGTCACTTCGACGATGGAGTTTAATCCACACTTTGTCGCCCGCTTGGAACCTTTTCGCTTCTCCGTGTTTATCAGATTGAATTTTTCGCTGCATGGCTCTTCTCTGCAACATCATCGTTGCGGTTTTTATTTTCTCGGCTAATATTTCAGTTTCGTTTCGTCCTTCCTCGATGAATGGTTCCAGTCTCGGATCAACGAACAGCCGTTCGTTCTGTTCCGGATGAAGCTCGTTCGGGCTGTATCCGGTACTGCGATGAGATGTCGAGTTGATAGTTTTTTCAGCTCGTTTCACGATTCGGTCCCATCCAGTTTGACGGTCGCGTGCGTAGACGCGTATGATGCGTCCCAGCTCTCTCATCACCCTCTCCACTGGATTGGACTGAAGGTTGTACGGCGACGTCTTTCTAATAGAAAAACCCATATCCGTCGCAAATTCCTGCCATCTCGCGGTAATAAACTGTCCCCCGTTATCGGACAGTATTTCTTTCGGAATACCGACTCTACCAAAATGTTCCGTTTGCAATGTATCGATTATCGACTCTAACTTTTGATTTGTTAGCGGATACAATTTCGTTAATCTGGAAGACTGATCCATCGTTACCAAAATATATTTATTTCCGCGCGGTGTCTGTGGCAAAGGTCCGAACAGATCGATCGAAATTACTTCTCCGGGTTTTCCCGGCAATACGTAGTATTCCGTTCCACGCGTCGGTCTTGTGAAATATTTTGTCGCTTGGCAAACGCTACAGGACTACGTCCCTTACTACGCGTTCTAAATGTTGTATCGCGAAAAATCTTTCCATAAATTCGGTGACTTTATCCGTTCCGAAATGCAGTAGATAATCGTGTACCCTGCTGGTGAGTTGCCATTTAACAGACTCTCGCACAACGATTCTCTCCCCCTTCGGTGTTTCTAAGCGAATAAGTCCCTTTCTAGATAAAAATTCGCTCGATGCTTCCGCAATTATCTCGCGTAAAATTTCGTCGTCGCGTTGCGCTTCTTCGAGCATATTCGCCCACGACGCTGTTTCCGTTTCATCGTTCGGCTGTTTAATCGCCGCGATATGTTTAATTTTTCCCTCTTTCTTCGCGTATCCGTTCTTAACGTTGTTGCGCGACAACGTATCCGCGATTTTATTTTCTGCCCCTGGCACATGGCAAATATCTAATTCAAACTCATTTAGGAATGCCATCCATCTCGCGATCCTATCGCTATCATCCGCGCAGGCGGTTATGAATTTTAACGCTCGGTGGTCGGTATGAATTTTTATTTGACGTCCTAAAAGTGTGGTATGCCACTTGCGTAATGCCCAGACTATCGCTAGACATTCGATTTCCGTCACGGTGTAATTCAACTCCGCCCCTTTAAGGCTGCGGCTCGCGTAAGCCACCGTAAATTTTATTTCGGGTTCTTTTTCATTGTACTGATATAGTCGCGCCCCCAATCCGTATTTCGACGCGTCCACGTACAAGCCGAACTTCAGTCCCGGTCTAATTATGAATAAGCATTTCGCTTCGTTAAATGCTTGCTTTATTTCATCAAACAAATCTTGCAATTCGTCGTTCCATGCAAATTTTACATTCTTTTTTAATAAACCTTCCAAAGGTTTTGTCATTCTCGCTAAACCCTTTATAAATCAACGATCCCAATTCACAAGCCCGAGAAAAGCTTGTATCGCTTTCTTGTTCCTCGGCCTTTCGAAATTCTGAATCGCGAGTTTCGTGTCGTCGTTCATATCAGCTTTAATCTGGTCGAAAGTATGACCCAGAAAACTAATTTCAGTTTTCAAAAATTCGCACTTTTCTTTATTCAATCGGAAATTGACTTTCCTCAGTTTACCAAGAACATAGCTTATGTGAAACAAATGTTCTTCCAAGCTATTCGACGCGATTAGAATATCGTCTAAGTAAACGATCGTAAATGGATCACACTCGTCCCCGATCGCTTTCTGCATCGCTCGAGTGAACGATGCTCCCGCAGTTTTTAAACCGAAAGGTAGTCTACGGAACACGTATGTTTGGTTATCGAATTTAAAACCCGTAAACTCTCTGCTTTCCTTTTCTAGCGGAATTTGCCAGAACGCCATGGCCACGTCCAACGTCGAGTAGTATTTCTTATCTCCTACCCGACGGAAAACCTCGTCGATCGTTGGAGGTTGATCGTGGTCATTTGTCATTCGTTTATTTATTTCTCGCGCGTCTAAACACAATCTTATTTGTCCCGTCTTCTTAATCACGACAACTATCGGATTGACGTATTGCGTATTAGCGCGTTCTATAATTCCGTCCCTTTCGAGTGTTTGCAAATGTTCTTTCACTTTAACTCGGTGTATTTCCGGCACGGGATATGTCTTAGCTTTAAACGGTTTTTCGGTATTGACCGTTATCTTGTGCGTGTAATGCTTCACGCATCCTATTTCGTTTTTGAAAAGCTCGCCATGCTTTGTCAATATTTTCCCAACTGTTTCTCCGCGTTTTGTATAGAAATCGCGTTAAGTATTATTTTA
Organism: Formica aquilonia x Formica polyctena; assembly: GCA_907163055.1. Lineage (NCBI taxonomy): Eukaryota > Metazoa > Arthropoda > Insecta > Hymenoptera > Formicidae > Formica > Formica aquilonia x Formica polyctena. The sequence goes on along the minus strand of CAJQTV010000325.1, from coordinate 84,704 downwards.
CTGCTCGAACTACATTCCGGAAAATCTATTATAAATTTCCTCCCGCAGTTCAATATAGCTGTACGACAAAAAATCCATGCCGAGTATCATCTCGTACGATAGATTTTTTACGATATAAAACTCGTGCGAAAACTCCCTCCCATTTATGAGGAAACTTGTTTGAATTCGGTTCGCGATTAATTGCGCGCGGTCCGAAAAAGCTCCTACGAGTGAGAATTGTTTTATCGGAATTATTCGCATCGTAGTCTTTCCGTTCGTCAGTTTGTTGTAAACGTCCTTCGTGATCAACGATATTTGCGATCCCGTATCTATCAGCGCTCTAATTGACAATTTATTAATAAAAATCGTAACGTACGGGGAACGCTGCTTACACACAGTTTTTTGGTCCTCCTCCGTTATCTCGTCGACATCGCGTAATATATCTTTCGTTCTAATTATCGCGATTTTATTGTCGTCTTCCTCTATTGTTCTATCTTCTTTAACCACGCTATTATCAATAGTCGTAGTCTCTATACACGGCGTCGGTATGTCTTCCTCAATTACCGGTTCACTATCCCTCTTCTCCTCGTTTATAATCAACGCTATCTTTTTACGCGGCGCTAGATTGTCGGTTATAGACAATGATTTGTTGTGCCTCCGTGGAAGCACAGCGAATTTTTTGGGGATCGTTGGCCAAATTAGAACTAAGGAGTTCGGGATCGGGCAGGGTCGTCTCGCCGTGTCAACAATTTTGTAGTAGTTGTAGAAATAAAGTCATTTATTCGTATACATCGGCTTTAAATCTTCTTGTCTTTCTCGCACTTCAACTCGGCTTATCGTGGTATAGAATTGCTGCGCGTGCCTGATATCGCGGCTGCCGTCGCGAGATCAGCTGGGACGCTCTTTTTATTAAAATGATTTCAATTGTCCGTCTCGCGGTTGCTCTTTATTAAATTCGACTGTGCTGTATAATTGTATGAATATAACTGTTTCGGGTGGTTTTGTGATTAAGACTGCCTAGCGCTCGTTCGAGGTGGGTAGTTTTATCACCTCCTGTTCGATTAGTTTTTTGGAGGGGATCGCTTAGCGACAGGACCATAGGTGGTCGTGTCGTCGCTCGATTTTGGGTGGAAAAACCCCGGATGCAAGCTACGTATATTCTTTGCTTGCATTTCCGTCGTATCGGTCTTCGAGTCTCGCGAACGCGTGGCCTCCGCGCGTGGCTTGCTTTGTCAGCGATTGCGCTCGTAACTTTATACGTCTTCCTCGACTTCGAGTTATAGTCGGAAGACGTTAAATAATATTTAATAATTAATAACTATACTATTATAATTTGGTTATAGCCGTTTTGGGCTATAACAGATTTTTCAAACGCGTCATCCCGTGCGTCGCACGTCTTCAACGCTCGTCTCGCGTTATCGCAATTGTAATCCGATCCGTCTACGTCGCGCGTCTTTGTCGGGTAGCTCGCGCTCGAACTCGCGCCACCGCGATTGTAATCCGATCCGTATCAGTATCTCGACTGCGTATTCGACGTTCTTCCAACGGTTACCCGCTGCGTACTACTTTTAACGCTAAAATTTTGTCTTTTCGCGTTATTGTTTAAAGTATACGTTTTATTTTCACGTTTTTGCTCGTACTCGATTTCGTCGAGCAACGTGATAAATTCTTCGACATTTTTTACGGTCGTCGGCCGAATTTCACGCGCTATATTTGAGCCAAAATGCCTTTTAACGCACCTAATAATCTCATGCTCGGACATCGGTGGTTCCAAGTACTTTGCTTGTTTTGCCAAATTTAACGCGTACTCGCTCATCGACATGCTACTGTCGCGTCTATAACATCCCGCGTATATTTCTTCGCGGAATCGCGCTTGCTGTTCCTCGCCCCAAAAATACTCTTTAAAAGCGTATATCTCTTCGTTAATATTTTCCGGTTCCCTTATCTCGAACCAATTCGATGCTGTGCCCCTCAGGCAACTACCGAAATAATATAACTGCTCTACGTATCCTACTTCCTCGTACGCGGCAATTCTTTCAAATTTTTTTAATAAATCTGATCGGGTTTTGCGGATCGTTCCTTCCCGAATATTTTATCTCCTCGAATGGATTTTTAAGTCAACCACCCTTTGGCAATCTCGCGTTCGCGATTAAATTTTCTCCTACTTTAACTTCAGCACGTACGGAATTTTCCCTAGCGTCGGACAATTTCTCATGACATTTCTCGCTATCATGAAGTCTGTCGTGGCTAAGAGTTGCCGTATCGCGCGTTTCCGACTTCCTAACATTCTCATGTCTCTCTTTAAGAGATTTAAAGTTTTGTTTCCCGGCATTTTCCCTAGTATCGGACAATGTTACATGACATTTCTCGCTATCATGAAGTCTGTCGTCGTTCGGAATTACCGGATTACGCGCCTCTAACGCTTTCACTCTCGCATATTTCGCGCAGAGATTCTAAATCTTTATCGTCTACTTTATTTTCGGCTTGAAAATCGCTTTCGCGCTCCCTTTCCAAGTCTTCCAGACGTTTACGGAATTTCTCATTTTGCAATCTGAGAATTTCTAATTCCGCTTCGCGCCTCCCTAATTCTTTTTCCACGCTCAATTTTACATGTGAACGCGTGTTAGTTTTCTCTCTGGATTTCACCGGAGATCTAATTATTCTCGGCTTCTTACTTTCGGGCTCGCTCGCGTTACCCGTCGCCGAATCGTTCTCGCGTTTGTCCGACATTACGTTCGCGAATGTCTAATTATTATTATTTTATAAAACGGCACTACCGGCTGTCTCCGTTACCGCGTTACTTCGTTGTTTGGAACCGTCGTTTTCGGATCACTACGCGCTATTACACGTAATTATCCGCGTTTCACGAATACTCAACTCGCAACGTTTAAATCAGCAACGTCCTGTCACGGTCGCCAAATTTCTTTGTATGCTATTATTTTTATTTTTACTTAGAGGTTGGCTCCTCTAAAACAGCTTACCGGTTATCGCTCATACGGACAAGTAGTTTCAATCGGACTTCGTTATCTTACTTGCAAGTTCGTGTAGACACCGGTTATTTTCCGTGTTTCGCGACAATATCACTGTGACCGGACTAAACACACGAGATGGAGAAATTCACAATAAATGCAGGTTTCCCTACCTTATTTAAACGGTCGCCAGTTCGTTTTACCTCCAACGAACAAGGGATGCCCTTGGACGACGTCCCGTCAGGTCTGCCGTCGGACAGGTTGCACAGCGTCAGGATCACGCTGGTTTGAACGCCACTGCTTATCCGCTTGGCTACTGAGGAATTATCCTTAATTCCTGTCTCCTTTTATGTTTCAGGTCGCCGCTGGATTCACCGGATCAACGCCCTTGGATGTTTGGACTTCCCGTTGTATGGAATTGCCTTGACGCCTCAAGAATACGTCGGAACGACGTTATTTGTGCAACGTTACGTTGTTGGACAAATTATCTGTTTCTTTACTAATCCCTTCTTTTTTCTGTTTCAGGTCGCCGCTGGACTCGTCGGATCAACGCCCAAGGATAACTGGACTACCCGCTGTACGCTGCTGGATCGACACACGGACACAGGAAAGGATTTCGCGATTTCAAGGTGAGTAAATGACTATCATACTTATTTTGAATGTATAAATATATAAACTATATATATTTCAAAATATAATATCGCGTATAAATCTTCCGTACAATATTACGGTTATCAAATAAAAATAGACTGCCTTCTTTATTATCGTTAGCGCAAATCTCTCAGCGCACGAGGGTGGTTCTATTCGCGACTATCTTCTTTAAAAATCTCTTACAAACACAAAAAAAAACCGTGAAGACGTATGTTTTCGGACGCTTCCTAATCGGGAAAGAAGGCCCCGAATCGTGCTCTGCACGGCCTTTTATAGTCCTTCCCACTCTTCATTCTCCCGCTCTTGGAATCCCTTTCCCTGTCGGAGAACGCCTCCTCGATGCGCGCGCATGCGCATTCGATAGTGTACAGCAAGTGCTGTACATCGGGTGTACAAATCGAAAAAGTTGCGCGGATTGACTTTTCCTTAAAAAACTATGTCTTAATCTATACTACTGTCTAATAAATATAATATATACATTTTACTATACTATATGCTAAAAAGTGTAAATGAATTGCACTTTTCGTGTAGCACTTCGGGTGCTGCACTTTTGTACTTTTTTTATCACAGTGAGTTGTGCTTAAAACAAAACAAACAAAAAAAAACTATAAAATAGTTCGTGCATACAAATATTTCTTAAAACTAATCAGTCTTATTTATATTGTCTTTTGTTTTTTCGGGTACGAAGTCTCTACTTCCTCACCGATTTCCTTGTCACTTTTCTTTTGTGAACCGGCTCCCAATCGCTGTCCGAGTCTGATTTTCGGAATTCGGGACGAACTTTTGTCACCTTTCTTCTGGACACTGTCAGAATCGGTGATTTTGCCTCCTGGCCCGTCTTCGAGGATGAGGGTTTATTCTCCGGCCTCAAGGTCAGGTTAGGTTGTGACCAGACAATAATACACGAGATGGAGAATTTCACTTTTAGACAAGTTTCCTACCTTTTATTACGGTCGCCAGTTTGTTTTACCACCAACGAACAAGAATGTTCGTCATCCGTCGGATCGTCAAGATGGCCGCCGGACTGGTTTGTGCGCGTCGAGTGGTACCCGTTTGACCACGTTAATATTGACCACGGTCCCGATTGACCACGTTGAGATTGACCACGTTGATATTGACCACGTTGATATTGACCACGGTCCCGATTGACCACGTTGATATTGACTACGGTCCCGATTGACCACGTTAATATTGACCATGTTAATATTGACCACGGTCCCGATTAATCACGTTTATATTGACAACGGTCCCGATTGAAAAACCATGTAACATACACACACACACACATGCGGGGGGGTGCAAGGGGGGCATCCGGGCCCCCTCCCGCATCCCCTCCGCCAGTCAGGCACAATGGACCTCGTTTTACAACTTGCAAAGTACATGCCCTAGTAACGACATGTATTGATCCGTGGTCAATATTAACGTGGTCAATATTAACGTGGTCAATATTAACGTGGTTAATCGGGACCGTGGTCAATATTAACGTGGTCAATATTAACGCGGTCAATATTAACGTGGTCAATCGGGACCGTGGTCAATGTTAACGTAGTCAATATTAACGTGGTCAATCGGGACCGTGGTCAATCGGGACCGTGGTCAATATCAACGTGGTCAATCGGGTCCGTGGTCAATTTGAACCGTGGTCAATCGGGACCGTGGTCAATCGGAACCGTGGTAAATATCAACGTGGTCAATCGGGACTGTGGTCAATCGCAACGTGGTCAATCTCAACGTGGTCAATCGGGACCGTGGTCAATATCAACGTTGTCAAACGGGACGCTCCCGTGCGCGTCAGGCTGACGCAATATGTCCGCTGCTACGCAGTTGGACAAATATCTCTCTTTCGCTGCTAATTTCCTTTTCTTCTGTTTTAGGTCGTCGCTGGAATCGTCGAGGATCAACGCCCAAGGATTTCTGGACTACCCACGGATGTCACTGGATCGACGCAGGAAGGATTTCACAGACTCGAGGTACGTAAATGAGTTATACACTGAATTTAATATATAAATATATATAAATGATATAAAATATATTCCAGGTATCAAAATCACAACTTTTCACAGTCTTTAGGTCTCAGTTGCGTGTCTCTACAATCCGGAGATTTGTTATACGCACTGTCTACTATATAAAGAATCACGAACTTGCCGCGCAAGTTTGTTTTCGCGATATATTTATAGTTTCGCGAAACGTACTTAATTAACGCTTTAATCGCGAGAAAAGAATACTGCCTTTTTAGTATCGCGAACTTATTTTTATAAGCTTGTTATTGCGATGATGCTACAAAACCCTTTAGCTGTTTCAAGAACTCGCTGTTTCCCGGGACGGAAGGCCTCGAGACTCGCTCTGCATCGCCTCTTATAGGCCTCCCTTCCTTTGGGATTCTCCTACTCTGGGCATTCCTTCTCTCAAGACGCCTCATGGGCGTCTCTGCGCATGCGGCTTGCATGCACAGGGTGTTACACTTACGGTGTAAAGTCGCTAAAACTTGCTTAAAACTTAAAATAACTTAAATCTAGACTCTATACCCTATTTACAATGTTTTATAAATATATATATATATATATATTTTTTTTTAAATAATAACTTAATCCTTATGGAGTGCAGCTGATCTGCACTTTAGGTGCAACACTTCAAGTGCTGCACTTTTGCACTTTAAGTATCACAGGCTCGTTTGCCTTAAACTATTTTATGCATAAAATAAAATATATAAAACTTCTTATGCTCTACGTGCAACATAAAAATAAAAACGTAACCTCAAAACAAAAACAAAGCTTAAAAAATAAAAACGGTCGCTAGCGTGTCGCATTAATAAACGATCTTAGTCGCGTCACGTTAATGTTTCTTTCGACCGAGTGTCACTTACGCGTACCTTTTTTCGCCGGCTATTTTTTCTTGTCCGGCTTCCAATCGCTATCGCTGTCGGACTCTTGGAATTCCGCGCGATATTTTATCGTCCTGCCTCCTGTAATCGTTATAGATGGTGATTCGGTTCTCCGTCGAGGTGAACGGCTCCTCCGACTTTAAGGTGAGGTTGTGACCGAACAGACAATATACGAGATGGAGAATTGTACTTTAAACAGGTTTCCTACCTTTTATTAACGGTCGCCAGTTCGTTTTACCACCAACGAACAAGGATGTTCGTCGTCCGTCGGATTGTCAAGATGGCCGTCGGACTGGATTGTGCGCATCGACTGACACGATATGTCCGCTGCTGCTTGGCTGGACAAGAATCTCTCTCAGACTGCTAATTTCCCCTTTTCTGTTTCAGGTCGCCGCTGGAATCTCGGAAGATCAACGCCCAAGGACTGCTGGACTACCCACGGATGCTGCTAGATCGACACAGGAAGAATCTCACAAACACTAGGTTTGTGAATGACTTTTATACTGACTTTAATATTTAATATATATATAAATATATAAAATATATATTTCAGGTATCAAAATCACAATTACACAGTCTCTACTACTCTCTCACTTATCTCCACAACTCGGGGATTTGTTATACGCGTTATAACACCATAAAATATTACGGGCTTGTCACGCAAGCTTTGTTACGCAATATAATTAAGTTATTCGCGAAGCGTACTTAACTCACGCTTTATTTGCGTTAAAAGGCTTCCACCTTTATGAAAAACTCGCCTTCTGAATCGCGGGCTTAATTATTAAAGCTTTGTTACGCGATCTCACTATCGAACATCAGCTGAGTTGTTTCTCGAGCTATCTTCCGGAACGAAAGGCTTGCTGACGTTTTTCGAATTCTAACTATCCAACGAAAAAGGCCACGAGAGTCGCTGCGCTCTCGCCTTCATCCTATCCCTCCTTCGGGAATTTTTCCCACTCTCGGGCATCCCCACTTTCTATCACGCCTCTCGGGCGGTCCGACGCATGCGCGTTTACATACGTTACTAAATAATACTTAATAATTAGATAAATAGGTTAAAACGCTTTACGTTCGCGTATTAACATCAAACAAACGATAAAATATCCTTACAACTTAATTCCGTGTCTTGAAATTAATTAAACACAACTGTCTTCGCTTTACGCAAAGTGTAAAGGTGCTGCACGTCGGAGTGCAGTCACATCGCACGCCATAATTCACAGATCTAATCCTAAACGTATAAAATTGCCTTACAGCTAATCAATTACAAACGCATATATACATTAAAAACCTTAATTACTACTTTACGATCATTTCTGACTAGAAAGTCGTCGCATGACAAAGTGTAGATAATCTACACTTTAAGTGCAATACTGCACATAGTGTTTTTACATAAATTTCATGCGGTAACTCACTGCTAACGCTTACAATTAGGTAAAAGGTAACAAAATTTGCACTGTCTGTGTCTTATAAAACTTCTTACTTCTAAAACTAACTTGAAATGACCGGAGTGCATGATAGTGCACTTACCCGGACTCTGAGTGCTATTCTTTGAGTTTCACACTCTCCGCGACGCTTTTAAACATTTCACAAATGTCATTTGCGCGCACTTTTCTTAAACGTCTTCTTCGGGAGCTCCCAAATGCTATCGGTATCGGATGCTTCCGACCCCGCTCGATACTTGGTCGTCCTCCCGCCGGTTATAATCAATTTTGGCTGTTGGTTGTGCCGTTTCCCCGTAGAGGTGGATGGATGGTCCTCCGGTTTCAAAGTTAAGTTCGGTTGTGACCGAACAACAATACACGAGATGGAGAAATTTACACAGAATGCAGGTTTTCCTACCTTTAATTACGGTCGCTAGTTCGTTTTACCACCAACGAACAAGGATGTTGGTCGTCCGTCGCCTCGTCAAGATGGACGCTGGACTGGTTTGTGCGCGTCAGGCTGACGCAATTATGTCCGCTGCTTCGCAGTTGGACAAAAAACCCTCCTTCACTGCTAATCCTTTTCTTTTTGTTTCATGTCGCCGCTGGTTTCTTCGAGGATCAACGCCCAAGGATTGCTGGACTACCCACGGGAACTCTCTGGATCGACGCGTGGACGAGGATCTCACAGACTCGAGGTAAGTGAATTTTAACACTCTTTTAATATTTATAAATATATAAAATTTATTTAAACGTATAAAATGTATAAACTTCTATTACAGGTACTTCCACAATCACGAGCTTAGTGGTATAAGCTTTGTTGTCGCGATTAATTTGTACTATAAAAGACCGTACAACTACGGAAAAAGCCGCAAACTTTATAATAATACTCGCCTTTTTGTATTATCGCGTATCTCTAACGCACAGAGATGTTTTATTCGCGATTGTCTTTCTAACTTCGTAAACCCGCAAGACGTTTTTCTTAGCACTCTTGTACTTCGGGAAAAAGGCCTCGAGAGCCGCTCTGCATCGCCTCTTATACCCTTTTCCCACTCCAAGGACTCTCCCACTCCTGAGCGTGCCTACTCTCCATCGCTGCTCGGCGGCTCGGCGCGCATGCGCACGCTGTACAACGCTCAGGGGCGTATTGCGCATACCTATGCCTAGACCAAACGATACAATTCAAAGACTTAAAGTAAAATAGATGCCATACAATGTAAAATTAATATAATAATATAAAAATAACGCAAACATCCTATTCACGCACAAATTAAAATATAAAATTCTTAATTATACCTAGGATCAGCGCTGTTTATACATCGGACAGTTAAAACTATCTTAATCTTATAATTAAATAAATACTAATTAACAGTCTGTAAATTCTCTCTTAAGACGCTAAAATTGCAACAAAGTGCATCTTGTCTGCACTCTTGGTGCAATATCCAAAAACCGCTTTATAAAACCAAAATAAGATAAATAGTATTAAGAAAAACCGCTTGTTAAAACCTTAAAAGATTAAACAAATAAAACTTGCATTACATGTCAATAAAATTTATACCATTACAATCTACTTGGTGTCGGCTTTAACTTAATTCGCTTTACGCATGCGCTATAAAATAATAAAATAAAACTCTTAACCCGTTCCGCAAAAACGGGATTGCGCTAAAGTGTATCTTACTTGCACTTCGGGTGCTACACTTGAAGTGCTACACCGTTGCATTATAAAACTTTTTGTCATTATGCAAAACGTCTTTTTGGTTGTCACTTACGTGCAGTACCCTTTGATTTTTTAGCCGACTTCTTATATGGCTCCCAGTCGCTGTCACTCGACGATGGTTCGGATCCAGCCCGGTATTTCGTCGTCCTGCCTCCGCTTATGATCAGCGTTTGGTTTTCACCTCCCCGCTGTCCTGTTGATGTAGATGGTCGTTCATCCGGCTTCAAGGTTTCCCTCTCGACGGTGTGCCACCTTGTCGTTGTGAGAGGGCTCGCCCTGAAGTTCCAAAAGGAGTGGAAGGGTGCTAAGAGCACACCATGGGACTTAAGGGAAGGGTTTTGGGGTCTTGGGGTAGGGTAAATTCCCTGGCATACGGAGTAGGTTTCCTATGATTTCTCGGGGCGATGCCGTTAGGTTCAACTATGCCGGTAAAGTCTGAGAAGTAGGAGCTGATTGAAGTATGCCTAGAGGGTAGTGCCCCTCGAAATAAATGCACTCGGGTAGACGAGCCCGTTAGCCTGGTAAGGCAAAACGTCTAAGGGACGGAAACCCCGACAGAAAACCATTTTTGCAAACATATGGATGGACCGCAAAAAGAAAAAGAACTTACCACCTCAGGGTGATCGGACACCCAGGGGTCGGCGGAAAAGGGGTGCAGTCCCTGCCCCACTCCCGTCATCAAGCGATGGGCTACCGTTCAGGTCATGGGCAGGCTCGACAGGAGTTAAGGCAATCGCGGAGGGTTTCGGAGAGGTTTCTGGGGATTTGGAGGAGGGGCATCTGGCCCTTAGTTCAAGGGAAATGGAGGAAAGACTCGAGACTGGCATGCATCAGGGACAAGATGATTAAGGGGTTTGCCGCGGGGTCTGACCTGAGGGATGTCCTTAGAGACATCGCCAGGTTATATATGCTCTCCTGGTCCGCGATTAGGCGCTTCGCAAAGGAAGCTGAAAAGGGTGGGGCTCACCCAGAGCAGGAGTTTGCTGCGACCCTTCTGGTCGCAGACCCTATAGCGTCAGAAATTGAGAGGGGAAAAGTAGCGGTAGAGATTCCTTGACTCTCCCGGGAGGAAAGTGGGACTGAGGTGGCGGGGCCTGGGGGAGGTGGAGTGGCCCGCAGAAGGGCTGCCCCTCCCCCTCTAGCCTGCCTCCTCAACCCTCCGCAGGAAGAAGGAAGAGGAGGAAGAGAGGGAAGTCCGGCCGGGCCAATGCCAGAGAAACAAGGGTGGGATTTGTATGGGTCCGCTTCTCACTCTCCGAAATTACTTTGGAGAGGAGGGGGGAAAGGACTCGCGGGAAGGGGGAGGTGCGGGCAACCCGGGTGGCGTGGCCCTTGGGCCACCGGAAACCTGTCACTTAAGGTGCTTCCGGTGCCTGGAGATGGGACATCTTCAGGACCGGTATCCAGCGAAGGAGGATCGCTCCGGGCGCTGCTTCTGTGTGGTGCTCGGGGCCAAAGGATGGCGAGGTGCTCGGCCACCCCCAGGTGTCCGCTTTGTGCGGAGCTGGGGAGGCCGGCTGGGCACATCCTTGGGGGAGATGGGTGCACACCTCCGCCGCCTCGGCGGCGTGTGAGAAAGGCACCACCCACCATGCCGGGGGGTCCGGCGCAGGGGCCGGGCCCACCTTACAAGGTAGGAACTGGGGGGATACACCGCCCGGGCAGGTGTAAGCGGGGGTGGCGGGGGCGAGTGGTTTTCTGCTTGTTCTCGCCATTCTCTGTCGGGAAGGTGGCGGTTTAGACCGCCGGGGGTCCGCAGGCTGAAGTGGACGGGGGTCCATGGAGGCCATTGCACGCGGACTCCCCGAACTGGAGTAGGCAAGGCGGACGTGACCCCGTCTCGCCCCCTAGGTAATTTTGGGAGGGTCCTTCTGACCTTGGCCATCCTCTGGATGGTTTTGAGGGGTCCTTCAGACTCCTCCTGAGTCCTTCAGACCTCCCCCCCCCGGGATAGGGCCTGGTTTAGTCCGGGTGTAGCGGGAGCGGGCGACTGGTGACGCGATGTGTTAACATTATCCAGACGTCCGTCCAACCGCAGAGGATGGTGACCCAGGGGTTTTAGCCGGTAAGAATCCGGCATAACCCTCGGCTCCCCCCGGAGCCGAGGGTATCTATGAAAATTTTCCCATGTAAAAAAAAAGGTTGTGACCGGACAACAATATAGGAGATGGAGAATTATACTTTTAAACAGGTTTTCCTACCTTTAATTACCGTCGCCAGTTCGTTTCACCACCAACGAACAAGGAAATCTCAAAATCCAATGCCTCGTCAAGATGGCCGCCGGACTGTTTTGTGCACGTCAGGCTGACGCAATATGTCCGCAGCTACGTAGTCGGACAAAAATCTCTCTTTCGCCGCTAATCCCTTTTTTTCTGTTTCAGGTCGCCGCTGGATTCTTCGAGGATCAACGCCCAAGGATTGCTGGACTACCCACAGGAACTCTCTGGATCGACACTTAGACAAGGATTTTCACAGACTCGAGGTAGGTAATTAACACTCTTTTAATGTAAATAAATACAGGGTGTCCTAGACCACCCGTATACCCCTTTTCTTTAAAAAACTAAGTATTTTAGAGAAAAACGTTTTGAACAAAAATTATATGGTTTTGAGGGGAACATAAGATGGTGTCATTGGTTTGACCTTGGATGGCATCGTTAAGGTCAAGTCAAGGACACCTTTAATTTCTTAAATGGAATCCCCTATTTTTTATTGCATATTCTTATAGCTTATGTCGAAAGCTTTAAACACTATAATAAAGTATTTTTCATTAAGTACTTTTTGAGTTATTTTATATTTTAATCTGACATATTTTGATTTAAAAAATAAAATATCTCGTAAAATATTTAGTTCTCGATAATCTCACCGTAATACTTTTATGTACAGAATGAGACAAATCAATTAGTAAAAAAAATAATTGTTTTTAAGAAAAAGTATGTAATTATTTATAATTTATTTTTTTAAACAATTATTTATTCTTTTCTTTACACTAATTGATTTGTCTCATTATTCTGTACATAAAAGTATTACGGTAAGATTATCGAAAACTAAATATTTTACGAGATATTTTAATTTTTATATCATAATATGTCAGATTAAAATATAAAATAACTCAAAAAGTACTTAATAAAAAAATACTTTATTATAGTGTTTTGGAAAGCTCTCAAGATAAGCTATAAGAATATGCAATAAAAAAATAGGGAATCCCACTTAAGAAATTAAAGGTGTCCTTGACTTGACCTTAACGATGCCATCCAAGGTCAAACCAATGACACCATCTTATGTTTCCCTCAAAGCCATACAATTTTTGTTCAAAACGTTTTTCTCTAGAATGCTTAGTTTTTGAAAGAAAAGGGGTGTACGGGTGGTCTAGGACACCCTGTATATAAAGTATATTTGCAATATAAGATTTAACCGAACTTGTGGCTTTACAGATTTAGTCACAGCCGCGCATATCCTCACTACGGAGATTTGTGTAACGCGAAGACTAGACTTTAATCTCTAAACTTTTAATTCTACTATCACAGATTATGTGACGGAATATATTTCGTACTCTGCCTTTTTCAATACGCTCGCGAGTCTCCACCGCACGGAGATTTGTTATTCGCGATCGTCTTTATTCTCTAAAACCCTCAAGACGTTTGGTTTATTTAGAACGCTTGTTTCCGGGACGAAAAGGCCCTGAGAGTCGCTCCTCACCTTTTATATTCACTCCCTCCTTCGGGAAGTTCCCACTCCCCGGCATCCCTACTCTCAATAGCCACTCGGCGGCTCGACGCATGCGCTTTTTACATGTGCGCGAAAAAGGTGCTACATAGTGCAGTTGTCTTGCACTTAAAGTTCAACACTTAAAGTTCTGCACCTTTACACTTATAAAATAGCAGGTACACATGCCCTAAATGATACATAAAATCTCTTATAATCTATACAATAACATATCGCAATAAAATTAAAAGCGCAGTGCTTAAAAATAAAATAGTAAAATAAAAGTCTGTCATAAAATTTCGCAACCTAACCTAAAAAACCAGATAATGCACTTGTCTGCACTCTGAGTGCACATCGTCAGGACTGCACTTTTCGCTTCACGATATGTCTCGCTCGCGTTTTTCGCACGTTTTATTTTCGCGCACCTTTCTTCGTCGACTTGCCGGATCTTTTACCTGGCTCCCAGTCGCTATCGCTGTTGGACGTCTCAGATGCTGTTCGAAATTTTGTGACTCGCCCTTTGCCAATTATCTGCACTGGCTGCTCGCTTCCCCGCTGACCGGCCGACGTGGATGGTTTATACTCCGATTTCAAGGTTAGGTTTGAGTTATCCGACGGGAAGAGAGACGCGTTGGAGAGAGAAACGCGACATCGATGATTCGTTCGAGAAGAAGACGCGATACTCGATGATTCGTTCGAGAAAGCGTCTCTCTTATCGCTTTTTATTTATATTTGTTTATTCGCGATACACCGATGATTCGTTCGAGGAAAAGCGTGGTTCTTTCCAAAAAAGCGTCCTTATCGCTTTCTATTTTTATATGTTTATTCCCGATGAACCGATGTTCGAAACCGAAAAATACTTAAAAAATACTTAAGTAGTTAGAGTAGGCCGTATCTAACCCACGGCTCCATGAGTGCGAGAGAGAGGTACCTATAAGAGAAAAAGAGATAGCGTACGCTTGTAGGCAAATGCGGGGTGGAGTTCGGCGAGGGGGAGCCGGGGGGAGGTTCAGTGGGGTACGTAGGGAGAGGGGGAAGCGTGGCGCCGAGAGTGCTCTGCTCGATCGAGACCACGCTTCCTCCTCGCCCTACGTACCCCCCTGATCCTCCCCGCCGGCTCCCCCCTGCCCGAACTCCTCCCCGCGATTGCTAACAAAGTATTCGCTGTCTCTCGTTCTCCAAGGATACCTCTCTCTCGCACTCATGGAGCCATGAGTTAGATACGGCCAACACAATTTCTTTCACTCGCGAGGAAGAGCGACCGACGCGCTCGGCGTATCCGCGAGGACTGACCGTTCTACGGCGCGGCTAAGTTATTAAACCCTCTTCTATATTTTCCCGTGCGAAGCGTTTCTCCCGTCGCGACTCGACCTTGACGCGACTCGTTTCTAAGGGGGGGCGACGACGATTTTTCGCGCTGCTTTTAGCGCGCGATCCGTTATCACGATTCTTAAGGGATGCGCGTTGCTTCTAGCGCGCGATCCGCGAGCGGATGCCGGGTATCCGGCGTCGAGGGAGACGGAGGATTATCGGGGGGCAGTCGAACGGAGAGAGGAATGATTAGCGGTGATACGAGCGCGCTTATCGCGTATCGGAGCTTGTTTTTCTTCGTTTTCCGGCGATACGAGCACGCTTATCGCGTTTCGGGGCGAGTTTTTTTCGTTTCTTGGTGACGACGCGCTTCCGGTGACGAGACGCGTCCGAGAGCGAATATTCAGCTCGATTAATCGGAGCGCGTTATCACCATTTTTTTCGTTATAAAAGGATGCGGCGACGATCTCGAGATATTAGTACGTTCGAGAATATTCGCGGCGCGATGAAGCGCGCACCGAGCGCTTTATCGAGATTAGCTGGAAAAGTGGTGAATATTCGAATTAGAAGTATCGAGGATATACAAAATTTGGAAATACCGAATTGTTTGAAGAAGGAACTAAGCGAATGTTATATAGAAGACTGTCTGTACTGTAAAGAAAAGATCGGCTTCGCGGAAGAGTGGCGAGAGGCGAGCGAGGCGCGATTCGACAAGCCTTTCTCGAATGTCGGAGCCGATGGCTATTTGCTTTATCGCAATTGGAAACGGCGATACGGAGTTCCAAAATTTTCGTGGGAGGTGAATCACGTCGTGCATTGCATCGGGTGACACCCGTTTGGACACGGAACGATTGGACACCGCACGATTGGACACTGCACGATTGGACACCGCATTATTGGACACTGCACGATTGGACACCGCACGATTGGACACTGCACGATTGGACACCGCACGATTGGACACTGCACGGTTGGACACCGCACGATTGGACACGCACACTGCACGATTGGACACTGCACGATTGGACACCGTACGATTGGACACTGCACGATTGGACACCGCATTATTGGACACTGCACGATTGGACACCGCACGATTGGACACTGCACGATTGGACACCGCATTATTGGACATTGCACGATTGGACACCGCACGATTGAACAGTGCACGATTGGACACAGTGGGTTCCGCCCCCCCTACAGGGGGGCTCCACTTCCGGAAGATATAACCTAACCCATACCTATTTCTGATTTAAAACAAAAATTTATGCTTCTGCTTGTGCCCTCTTTATGCATAATTACCGGTGTCCAATCGTGCGGTGTCCAATCGTGCAGTTTCCAATAATGCGGTGTCCAATTGTGCAGTGTCCAATCGTGCAGAATCCGATCGTGCAGTGTCCCATCGTGCAGTGTGCGGTGTCCAATCGTGCAGTGTCCAATCGTGCAGTGTCCGATCGTGCGGTGTCCATCGTGCAGTGTCCAATCGTGCGGTGTCCAATCGTGCAGTGTCCAATCGTGCGGTGTCCAATCGTGCAGTGTCCAATCGTGCGGTGTCCAATCGTGCAGTGTCCAATCGTGCAGTGTGCGTGTCCAATCGTGCGGTGTCCAATAATTCTGTGTCCAATCGTGCAGTGTCCAATCGTTCCGTGTCCAATACTACGTGTCCAATCGAGCGGTGTCCTATCGTTCCGTGTCCAAACGGGATACGCCCCATTGCTTCTATACATTCGGTTGCCGATTCGAGAACGGAAATTATTTTGAGGAGGATGTGAGATATTGCGTGGAATGCGCGCATAGATCGATCTTCGTGAGAAGCGTATCGACGCATATGAAAAAATCGGTGTATGGCGAGAGAGTGCCCGCTTGCGATCTTATCGACGAAGTCTACGACGTGTCGAATAATTGGTGCGGCGGCTGCGCGACGAGAGCTTTGTTCTATATCGAGGGTTACGACGAGGAAGAGACGTGGTTTATCAATAAAAGATCTTGGCTTTCGTTAAACGACGAGTGATGAATCGAGAAACGATGGAGGAGGAGCGCGATCTTCTTAATAACGCGCGGGATGTCTCGACGGTGGACGCGTATCGCGCGTGGGCGAGACGGTGCGACGAGTGTCCCGAGTTTCTGCGGGAGGGGTCTCGAGGCGAGCGCCGGGGGAGATCCACCGGAGCCATCAATTCTCTGATCGCTCGAACCGTTCGATTGACGGGCGCGAGAGACGATTTGCGTCGACGTTTCGAACGCGTGGGAGGCGGCGTAGAGAGGCGCGAAGGATTCTCATGGTTTGAGATGGAGACAGCTTTCTCTAGACGCATTTTAACCGGCGCGGTTATCAACTTGGATTATATCGAACCTTCGCGATTTCTCGAGGACGCTAGAGATACCGTGCTCGATAGAGTACGCAATGCTATAGATGAACATAACAGTGTTAAGGTCAATACTATGTTTATCGGTGAGTTCGTCTCAGGCGACAAGATTGATATTAAGACTATCGCCACGAAGAATTATCCGCTTCTACCTCTTTCCGATTTGCAAGAGTGGTATGGGAAGCGTGTGGTCGACGCTACTTTAGCTTCGCTGGAGGAGTTTCAAGAGCGTGATAGCGGATGGGCGTTATCGCGAATTCTAAATTTAACGGTGAATGTGAATAAATATAATCCTATGCACGCTGGATGCCACGTCCAGATACCGCGAGAGATCGCGTTGAAGAAAGCGGTGATTAACGTGCGATCTACGGATAACGCGTGTTTCGCGTGGGCGATAGTCGCCGCTTTATATCCGGTTGAGAAACACACGGAGAGAAGCTCGCGGTATCCTCACTACTCGACGGTGCTGAATCTGGAGGGTATCGAGTTTCCCATGAGTTTAAACGGAATTACTAGATTCGAGCGTATTAACAACATATCTATTAATGTGTATACCGTTCGAGATTAGAAGGACGGGAAAAGTAGCTGCCGTATCGTTCCTTTGCGTCTCACTTGTAATAAGAAGGACAGACACGTTAATTTGCTGTATCTGAGCGATACGACGCAACGAGATAATACGGCGCATTTCGCATGGATTAAGAATTTGTCTCGACTCATCGGATCGCAACTGAGTAATAGGCAACATAAAGCGAATATATGCGATCGGTGAGTACGAATTAAAAAATTTGTTGCGTAGTGTGGATAATATACGCGATTTAAAAAATGTGTTTTATGTCGCAGATGCATGCATTATTTTCGAACGAGCGATAAATTATCGGCTCACAGCGCGGACTGTGGAAGGATGAACGAGTGCGCTATAGTTCTTCCTACTGAAGATGACAAATGGTTAGAGTTTCGCAATTACTGTAGAAAGGAGAGACTTCCATTCGTGGTTTACGCCGATCTCGAATGCGTGCTGGAGAAGAAAGAGGAGAAGAGAACGCCGAATACGTCTATCATTCAGCATCACAAAGTCTATAGCGCTGGATATTACGCGCGATGCGCGTTCGATGATGCTGGCTCGACTTACAAAGCCTATCGCGGCGAGAATTGCGTATCGTGGTTCGTTAAAGAATTATACGATTTAGCGCTTCGCGCGAAGACTATTCTCAGTACCGATGCGCCTATGATGGATCTTACACCGGACGAATGGGAGAGATTCACGAGCGCGACGCACTGTCACGTATGCGAGAAACCGTTCGAATCGGAAGACGCTCGCGTGCGCGATCACTGTCATCTAACCGGACGGTATAGAGGTCCGGCACATTCGAATTGTAATTTAAATTATAAGGAGACTTACGTAATTCCCATATTCTTTCACAATTTATCAGGTTACGATGCACATTTCATTATTAAAGATGTGGCTAACGCTTTTCCCGGCAGCATCGAGTTATTGCCGCTAACGAAGGAAATGTATATCTCTTTCACGAAGAACATTGAGGATGCGTCGAACGAGGGATGGTTAGGGAAACGCTTGAAATTGCGTTTCGTGGATTCTTTCAAGTTTTTAAGCGCGAGTCTCGAAAAATTGGCATCGTATCTTGACAAGAGCGAGCTGAAGATCGCGCGTTCGGAATTTTCCAATTTTGATGATGCTGATTTCGAGCTTCTCGCGCGAAAAGGTGTGTTTCCTTATGAGTACGTTGACGACGTCGATAAATTACTGGTGACTCGTCTACCACCGCGCGAGGCTTTCCATAGTTCGCTAACCGGTGACGCGATATCCGAGAGCGATTACGCGCGCGCGATAAGAGTCTGGGAGCGATTTCGCGTCGAAACGTTGGGCGACTATAGCGATTTGTATTTAAAAACCGACGTTCTTTTATTAGCCGATGTCTTCGAAAATTTTCGCGACGCGTGTATGAGAAGTTATAATTTAGATCCCGCATATTATTACACGTTACCTGGATATACGTGGGACGCTATGTTAAAGCACACAGGTATTCGATTCGAGTTATTAACCGATATCGATATGGTGATGTTTGTGGAACGCGGAATACGCGGCGGGCTAAGTCAATGCTCCAATATGCGCGCGCTAATAACAAGTATTTGCAGACTTACGATTCTTCGGAACCGTCTTCTTATCTCATGTATTTCGATATAAATAATTTATACGGATGGGCGATGTGTCAATCTTTACCTTACGAAGATTTTCGATGGGTCGACGATGTCACGAGTATAAACTTAATGTCTGTGACATCGAACTCGCCTATCGGTTACATTCTAGAGGTCGACCTTGCGTATCCGCCCAACCTTCACGATTCTCACGCGGACTTGCCATTCTGCCCGACGCGCGATAAGCCGCCCGGAAAGCGTGACGAGAAACTCCTCGCCACGCTGTGCGATAAGAGTCATTACGTAATATATTATCGCAATTTGCAGCAATGCATTCGGCACCGATTACGCGTTACGAGGATACACAGAATATTACAATTCACGCAATCTCCATGGTTGCGCGGATATATCGAATTAAACACGCGACTACGAATTAACGCAAAAAACTAGTTCGAGAAAAATCTTTACAAATTGATGAATAATGCCGTGTTCGGTAAGACTATGGAGAATGTGCGCAATCACTCGGATGTCCGGCTCGTGACTCGATGGGACGGGCGATACGGCGCGGAGGCGATGATCGCGAAGCCGAACTTTCATAGCAGAAGCGTCTTCGCGGAGAATCTCGTAGCCGTGGAATTGCGCAAACTCGAGATTAAGTTTAACAAACCGGTTTACGTGGGTATGTGTATTCTCGATGTGTCTAAGATTCGTTTATACGAATTTCACTATGAATATATGCTACCGTTATATCGAGATAAATGTAAAATAATGTATACCGATACGGATAGCCTCATTTATCGCATCGAGTGCGAGGATGTGTATGAAGATATGAAGCGCGACATTGACAGATTTGATACGAGCGATTACGCGGTGGACAACGCGTACGGTATGCCTCTAGCTAATAAGAAAATACCTGGTGTTATGAAGGATGAGAATGCCGGCGCGATTATGACGGAATTCGTTGGGCTTAGAGCGAAGATGTACGCGCTACGAGTCGAAGGTAGAGACGATACGAAAAGAATTAAGGATGTTAAAAGCGGCGTCGTTGCGAGAACGATAACGTTCGAAGATTACGCGCGCTGTCTTCGACGAAGAATCGAGATGAGGCGCGAACAATCTTGCATAAGATCTAAGTTACACGAGGTGTATACGGTGTCGGAATTGAAAGTTGCGCTTAGCCCACATGACGATAAACGATATGTGATATCAGGAACTACGGATACTTTACCGTGGGGGCATTATAAAATACCGCGGTAAGGAGCGAGGAAAACGTCATATATCGAGAATGTAATAAATAATATTTGCGTTTAATATAGTTTATTTTAATATAGTTTATTTTAATATAGTTTATTTTAATATAGTTTATTTTAATAAAATACTCCGATAGCGCGATATAAGAGAATAACGAGCGCATGTCTCGCGAAAATCGTGAGAATATTTATAAACGAACGCGAGGTTCGAACTCGCGAGATCGCGTTTTTTCGCGAGTGCTTTGTAATTTCGCGAGACGCGCGTTCGCCGCTCTATTTACGACGCTCCAGGAGATGCTTCTTAAAATGTTCAAACTTTCAACTTATTGTTAATATAAATGTAACACAGTTTAGTGTTAGTATAAACACAGTTTATTTTATAAATAATAAAGACTATTTTATAAATAATAAAGATTATTTTATAAATAATATATAAGTAATAAAATATTACGAGAGAAAAAATAGTAAAGATGGGATACGCGAAGGTATGAAATATTCGCGAAGAGACGCGCGAATTTTTTCAAGTATTTCTACATCGTAAAAAATTGTGGTAGTTTCCTATCTGTTCTATTTTTAATAAGTCTCGAGCTAGTTTTGACAAGTTGCTCTAGCCAAAGATTTATAGAATAGCAAATAAATCTTGGTGAGAGCAACTTGCCAAATCTGCATCGAGACATATTAAACATAGAACAGGTTGGAAACTTCCACAATCTATTTATTATGTTCTCGGAAACATTATATATATCGAACAACGTGAATAAATGTTAATGCGAGATACGACGTTCGCGTAATGGTGTGATAAAAAAATTTATATAGAGCGTGAGAAAGAGTCCGTATAAAGCGCGAAAGAGAAAACGCATGACGCGGCGGCCGCGTAGCGGCGCGAAAAAGAATCTGTATGGAGCGCGAGAGAGAACCCGTATGGAACGCGAGAAAGACGGACTCGCACGTGTTTTTTCGAGTATTTTCACAATATAAAAAATCATGAAAATCATCGCTCTGTCCAATTTGTCACGAATCTTGACTCAGATTATGCGAGCTATTCCAAATCTTGACTGGAATAACTTACCAAATCTAAGGCAGGATTTGTGGCAAGTTAGACAAAGAGAAAATTTCCATCATCTCTTTATTATGTTCTCGGAAGCATTATATATCGAGCAACGCGAAAAAAGGTTACCGCGAGATACGACGTTCGCTTAACGACGCGATGAAGAATTCATATAGAGCGGGAGAAAGAGTCCGTATAAAGCGCGAAAGAGAAAACGCAGGACGCGGCGGCCGCGTAGCGCCGCAAGAAAGAATCTGTATGGAGCGCGAGAGAGAAATCGTATGGAGCGCGAGAGGGAACCCGTATGGAACGCGATAATTTCGTGATAATTTTTATTTTTCTAACGAATAATTTTATTTAATATATGTAGTTGTATTTAATATATGTAGTTTTATTTAATAAAAATACATTTTTATCATAATACAGCCATTTTATTTATCCAAGAATTGTGCGACTCGTCCATTCCCAGCCATTTTACGTAAACTTCGTTGCCTCTTCGGCGCAGCACCTTTTCCACGAGATACACGTTGGAATCGTTGACGCGCAGCAACTCGTGCTCGTAAAATCCTCCGGCGATCGGTTCGCCGCGCGAATCTTTCAGCAGATACGTTACGGGATTAGTTCGTTGTATCTTGGCTATTCGAAAAATCTCGGTGATCCAGTTAGGTGTGAAGCCTTTCTCGAAGATCGTCTTAAACTTGCTGACGCGTACTGGATCAGCTACTTTGAATTTAGCCGGAGTCGCGATTTTTATATTGCTGTATACCGTATTTAAAAGTTTATCAGCGATCGCTGGAGTCGACAAGTCTCATACCTATAGTGCGATGTTTTCGCGCGTTATATTCCTCGACGAGTCGAGGTAATTTGTCTATCCATTTATATGTTCCGCTTAGCGTGAAATATTTCCACATAGAATTTTTGAGTGTGCGATTAAATTGTTCGACGATCGACGCTTTCATCACCGAGTACGTCGAGTAATGATTCACTTCGCGCTTTTCCACGAATTTTCTCACTTCAGCGTTATAGAATTCTTTTCCTTTGTCGGTCTGCAGATTTTTCGGACACCGCTTAGAGTCTCGCACTATCTTAGATAACGCTCGTGTAACCTCGTTCGCGCTCTTGCTTTTAAGCGGTACGGCCCAAGCGTATTTGCTTAATGCGTCGATAACGGTGAGTATGTAGTTGTGGCCTTTGTTAAGTCTCGCGTAAGGACGCATCTCGACCACATCCGCCTGCCATAGGTCGTCATACCCGCGTATCGCGACGCGACGACGCGGAAAGTATCTTCTCGCGGGCGCGTGCAATTCCTCGACTAGTCTTCGTTTTTCGGCGCTCATAATTCTCTCCTCTTTCTCTCAAGGATGACGTTGGTCGGGATCTCTCTCTCGAGCGGCTCGCCGCTCCGAGTGTCGCCGCTGGTCTCGCGAATCTTCGCTAGTTCCGTCACTTTCCCCGACAGCTCGTCCGCGTCTCTCTTCAATCGCGATGTTGAATTTTCCAATTCTCGTATTTTCGCCGCAGAATTAGCCGCGGAATTCGCGGCGACGCGCGATTTTTGGGTTAGTTCCTGTATTATTTTCCCCTGATTGAACAGTATTTTACGATCGCTCGCGCTTTTCGTCGAAGATTCCACAGCGTTGAGCGATATTGTATTTTTTGCGGCATCGATTCGATGCTTAAACTATTAATTCGTTTATCTAAGGCATCGATTCGTTTACCTAGAGCGTTAGCGTTAGATTCAGTTCTCGAAACGGAATTTTCCACAGCGTCTATCCGTTTACTCAAAACGTCCTCGCGCGCTTCGATCTTGGAAACAAAACTCTCCGCGGCGTTTACCCAGAGCGTTATCGAGCTGGGTGAGTCTCGTGAATAGTAGAATGACGCCTTTCCCTGCTTCGTCCGCGTCTTTTCTCAATTGCGACGTAATTCCTTCAACGTAGCTTTTGCTCGTCGCGTCGGCGTCCTCCGGCTTAGCCAGACGCTTTATCTTGCGCTCTGTCGCGTCGTACTCGACGGAAGAGCTTAGACACAGCGCGTTATCGCGCACGTAATTTCGCAGAGATTCGATAGCCGGACGTAGTCTTCCGGTTCTCGCGTCATAGCCGCGGTTTTTTAAAGGCGTCCCGAATTTGCTCACGGACATCGCGAATTCTGCGCACGACTGCGGCAATCGTCGATGCGACGGTTTGATTTATACTATCGCTCCCGTTTCGCGAAGTTCCTCGATTATCGATAGAATCTCGTTTTCGTGAGCGTTGTTGCCAGCTCGACGCGAAGCGTCCAGCAATCGCAGACGATCCACTAATTCTTATGGATCGTCCCAATGAATGTAATCGATTCTATCGTTCGTGACTCGCATGGTTGACGGTACGCGACCCGCACCCATCTTTTTTGTGCTGCTGCCGTGAATAAGCGGAGCGATAACGAACTTGTATTTGTATCCCTTATTTTCTAAAAGAGATTTTTTAGCGTCATGGTCGCGTTTATGAGTGTTCGTTGTTAAAAATATACTCTTGTATGTTAATTTATCCTTTTCAGTATATGTGAGACTATCAGGATTTTTCATGAAGATTAATTCGTATAAACCGGGGGTATAAACCGATGTATTTAATTTCATCTATAAGTATGGAGTCATCCGCGTCTATATTGAATCGCCTATTGCCGAGCATCGCGCCTTTCGCGCTCATTTACACTCCGTAAACGTGATCGATCTCATTGGGCGCTTTTCCGCCGAGAAGAGCCGCCATGTATTTTCGTCCCAACGGTCCTAGCCGGCCGTGCAACATTTCGTAATCTTGAAAAATTCGCGAAGTTCGCTTAACAGGCGTTTCAAACGTTGAGGACGACCCGAGATTCTCAGGTTCCAACGTTTCCTCTTCAGTTTCGTCCCGCGCGAATGGATCTCTCTCGATAGGATACACGTTTGACGGAGTAGAAACGGCATCTAATCGTCGTCGCGCTCGTATTCGTTTCACTTTAGGTTTTTTCCAAGCGGGGGTCAACACTTCCTCCTTCCATTTTTCCTCATTCCATTTTTCCTTAACGCTTGTCGTTAAGGCGAAGCGTCGATCGCGTCTCGCTTTATCATTTCGCGTTTAATCTCGTCTCGCTCGATCTCGTCTCGCTCGGCGCGCTCGGCGATGCGCCGCAGCGGGTCGACGATTGGCTTAAAACGACTCTCCATCGCGATTTCGTTCTCCATTTTGCCGGTCTTTAACGCTCTGTGTTTTTTACGAATCGATGCGCGCGTCTTAGCGATCTCTTTCGCCGTCTTCTCTCGTTCGCCGATATCCGTCGCAGCCATCGTGATTAATAAATCGGTTCTTCTCGCTCGCGGGAGGGAGAGCGATCGATGGGTTCGACGTATTCGCGACGACTGATCGCTCTATGGTACGGCGAAATCGTTAAACCCTCGCCTATATCTGCCGGCGCTAAGCGCGCTATCTTTGTCGATTACTAGGAAACCATATCTATATCGCCAACACGCGCGGCATAGCGCGTGAAAATTCTCATACGACATATCCGTGTTCACGTGATCGTTGTATGCGTGACGCAAATTAGTGCCATCTTGCTTAAAATGAATCAGCAGATTCGCGTTATCTCGAATCAAATGCTTCGGTATTTTAGCATACGTTTGGCACAGATAGAAGCAATCGATGTTCGAGTGTCGACCCATAGCGAAATACTCTCTAATAGTATTCTGTTTGTCGCACGCTACGTCGTCGAATACGAATATAGAATTCGGGAGCGCTTCGCTAGGCGAAATAATGTCAGAGTTATCGGAAAATGTGAAATAACCTATATCTTCCATCGGTGCCAATAAATTCTCTAAATACTGATATTTAGGCTGCTGCAATGATTTCGAGTAAATGTAAACGTTCTCGAAGCGTACGCCGTGCGGGCTCTCCAACAAACTTATCAGCGCGTTCGTTTTACCACAATTAGAGGGACCGCAAATGAGGCAGCGAATAGCGCTCGGTAATAGACGACCGTGTCTGCGCGCTTCCTCAGACGGTCGCGCCCTACTATCGAGATTCGTCACCTTTATCGCGTTCGGCTGCCGCACGAAGCGCATTTCTCTCGCCGCGCGCGTGCGCGGTACACTCGCGCGAGGCAGGGCGAGATCTTTTTATTTATATACGAATAGATCGCCGTCGATCGCGCAGTAGCGAATCGCGCGCGGTGAATCGAGATGTTTATTTTATTAATAGATGGTGACGATATTCTCGATTTCACCACCGTATCAATTGCGGTTTATCCCGAAAGTAATTTTACTAAAACACTTCGGTCGCTATATGGAACGATTGTGGGAGAAATTGCCCGAACATATAAGAGTGGATCCGGAGGTGCGGCGCTACCGTCGATGCCTTGAGCATTACAATCGTCCCTGGCAACGAACGCACATCGACGGCCCGGCGCCGCTCGTTAAAGATTGCAGCGAATGCAATTCGCGAAGCAGCGGTACGGTGTAATCGGTGATATCAGCGGCGCCGGCTTATTGAATAGAGCGATAAACGCGCTCCCCTTCGAATTACATATACCCGGATATCAATTTTGCGGGCCGGGTACTCGTCTCGCGAAACGATTAGCGCGAGGCGATCGAGGCATCAATCCTCTGGACGCGGCCTGCCGCGAGCACGACATCGCGTACTCGCGGAGCGGCGAGCTCGCCGATCGACACGCCGCCGACCGCGCGCTCGCTGAGAGAACCAAGAACCGTTTTTCCGTAAAAGCGAAATGTGCGACATTCTAAGCATCGGCGGGGAGCCGATCTTCGACGATCGTATCGTCAAGATTGAAACTCACACATATAATCCTTACGCTAATACTACGTTTGGGAATAGCGATGAGATACGAATTCTTATACAACAGCAAGATCTGTACACATTACCGTGCGATAGTTTTCTCTACCTAGAAGGTAGACTCGAGTCTAAAGAGTCGCCGAGTGCGCAAGAGGAAACCGCGTCGGTGACGAGGCTAGTGAACAATTGCGCGGCGTTTATGTTCGAGGAGATTCGCTACGAACTCGACGGTGTGGAAATCGATCGAAGCAGAAATGTTGAGATAACAAGCACGATTAAGAATTACGCGTCGCTGTCAGTCGAAAAAGGCAAGATATTAAAGATCGCCGGATGGGACTTATTGGCGGTAACTCATTCATCGATCAACGATTTCAACTTTTGCGTACCTCTCAACATATTATTAGGTTTTTGTGAAGATTACAAGCGTGTCGTGATCAACGCGCGACACGAACTTATTCTAATACGAGCGCGTAATGATAACAATTGCATCATATCGCGCGAAACGCAAGAGCCTAAAATCGTTTTATTAAAGATACAGTGGCGAATGCCTCATATAGTGTTAAACGATATTAATAAATTAAGGCTATTGCGCACATTAGATAGCGGACGATATCTGAGCGTCGCTTTTCGCTCGTGGGATCTCTACGAGTTTCCACTTCTACAGAGCACGACTAAACATTCGTGGCCTGTCAAAGCGGCGACGCAACTCGAAAAACCGCGATATGTTATTTTCGCGATACAGTCCGGAAAGAAGAACGTTCTATCCGAGGAGTCTTCCCTATTCGACGATTGCAAACTAACTAATGTCAAATTGTATCTTAATTCCGATTTTTATCCTTACGACGATATCAATTTAGATTTCGATAAGCGCAAAGTCGCAGTGCTATACGATATGTACTCGAAATTTCGAAGAACGAATTACGGATGCGACAATGACGAAGCGCTCCTAAATCTGAATAAATTTTTATTCTACGGCCCGCTCGTAGTCATCGACTGTTCACGACAAAACGAATCGATTAAAAGCGCCACTGTGGACGTTCTCATAGAGTTCGATTGCAAGGAGAACATTCCCTCTAATACCACAGCTTACTGTCTTATCATTCACGATCGAGTGGTGGAGTACAATCCGCTCACCAACGTTGTGCGCAGAATCGTATAAGCGCGATGATATTCAAAATATGAAGAGAGAATAATAGAGGCGCACACTTTGAGTACCGCTAATAACGACGATGGACGCACCGATCTTCGTCGATCTTCAAGGTTTCGTAGTTAACGAGAAATTCGTCGCGAAAGAAGTAGCCGTGTTAAGAAATGGCGTGGAATTGACGCATCACATCTTTCGCCCACCGATGTCTTGGGATCTGCTAACGAGAGCGGAAAAATCGCGAGCGTGTTGGTTGACATCTAATCATCATCAATTAAAGTGGAATGACGGACACGTGAATTACGGGTCGATGAAAAGACTCATTCGGGACGCCGTATGCCGAGAATCTAGCCCCGATTCAACGATAAGAATCTACGTCAAAGGTCACGAGAAGAAAAAATGATCGAAATCTTAGGAAATGTTGCCGACGATCGCGACGTAGCCGACGATCTCTCCGTCGAGACTATTGATGCTGATTACGAGGATATCGAACGTTTGGAAAATCTAAACGCTTCGCGGGCCTTTCGCTGCGGATATCACGCAAAGAATTGCGCGTTAGAGAACGCTTGTAAATTGCACGATTGGTGGTTCGAACGACGCGATCATTTGCGTAATATGTGTGATTGATTCTATATTATATTACTTTATACCTATTCGTTTGTATTATAAATTATATCGAATTATTGTATATTATGCATCATCATATATTATATAGCATATCGAGTCAATTATTTAATCTATAAATTTAATTATATTTTAAGCTTTAATAAATGAATTCGTCATACTGTCGCAAAATACACGCTATACTAACGAACCGCGTTTTTCTTTTATCGCGGTCGCGTATCCTTTCCCACGATAATAGCTCACGCATCTCCTATTTTATACAGATGTCCGTCAGAAAAGTGTTCGATTATCTGATTAGTGTTATTATAATAAAATTAAAATAAATCTATTTTATTTTAGTATTTTATATTATAAAATAAATTTATCTTTACATATTAAACGAATACTATTTTAGTATTTTATATTATAAAATAAATTTATATTATAAAATAAATTTATATTTATATATAAAACGAATACTATTTTTATCGCGAGCGCGTATCCTTCCGCGATAAGAGAGCGCCAACGCTTACTACGAAAGAAAGATAGCGCGAGAGCGAGAGGATATCGAGGAAGGAATGAGAAGCGAAAAGAATCAACGCTTCGTTTAATATATAGCATTTATTCATAAAGAATCACATTTATTCATAAAGAATCACATTTTACAAATGCGCAATACATGAAATTGTAACGGTAGGACCGTTACTACGGCCATCTTGCTTGCCGCACGCATACGTTCTCCCTCTCGACACGCGCTATCTCGCTCAGCATGCGCTCTCGCTCGCCGACACGCTCTGTCTCGCTCTCGCGGGGTCCCCACGCGGTACCGACTCCCACCGCCGTACCGACGGCGCACAGTGGGGGCCGCCGGCCGGGTATATAAGCCCGGCCGGCCGAGACATCAGGACCAGATCCTATCCCGACCAGCTCCTGATACCGATCTCTCCAGCTACCTACTACCTCTTGGGGCTGAGGCTGAACTCAGCTCCGTCGGGGTGTACCGACACGCTCTACCTGGAGTCGAGGTTGCCCTCGACCCCGCCGGGTTGAACCGGCACCTGCCTACACCGCTCCTGGAGTCGAGGTTGCCCTCGACCCCGCTGGGTTGCACCGGCTCCCATCTCTACCTGGGGCCAAGGCTGTACTTGGCTCTGTCGGGTTGAACCGACTTCCGTTGCTCAGGCAGTGCTCGACGTGACACTCGAGCCTGCCGGCAATACCTAGCCGCCTAACTTGACAGTAGCTTATAAGTGCATGTACAGACCGCGCTGTAAATATTAGTCGCATGATAGAGATAAGTCCGCTAGTTCTAAGCCTCGTAGTAATAGACCTGCTAGTCGTAAGCCTGTTAGTACTAAGTCCGCTAGTTATAACCGTATCCTAGTCTTAAGGCCTGTTCGTACTAAGTCCGCTAGTTGTAACCGCATGCTAGTAATAAGACCTGTCTAGTAATAAG
This sequence comes from Formica aquilonia x Formica polyctena, assembly GCA_907163055.1. Taxonomy (NCBI): domain Eukaryota; kingdom Metazoa; phylum Arthropoda; class Insecta; order Hymenoptera; family Formicidae; genus Formica; species Formica aquilonia x Formica polyctena. The sequence continues at coordinate 55,250 of CAJQTV010000325.1, read as the reverse complement.
TCCGCTAGTTATAAGACCTGCTAGTAGTAAGACCTGTCTAGTAATAAGTCCGTTAGTTGTAAGGCCTGTTAGTAACAAGTTCTCTAGTTCTAATCGCGCCGTCCGCGCCTGTAAATAAAACCGGGAACGATTGCACGCCGCACTGGTCTTGCGCTTCTCACCGCTTTGCGCCCATAGCTTCGCGCCTGCGCGTCACGCAGATCCTGCTACCAGCGACCGCCTTCACCCTGCACGCTGTATCTATCTTTCTTTAACTGAATAAACTATCTCTTTCTACCTATACTGTGTCTCGTAAGCTTGAGTCTCCCCTCCTCTCGAACCCGGACACCGACGAGCCGATCCGAGCGTCGAGCGTGACCGCGTTACAAAATATATAAGTATAAGCAAAAATCAAATTTTATTAACGCGTAAAGTTACAGCTCGAAGAACGGCTGTGATTCGGGCTCGTAACCCTCTAATTGTACATTCGCTGGCGGTTCATTCTCGTCACCCGTCGACGGTTCGGCCTCGTCCTCCATCGGCTGCGATTCGGGCTCCTCGCCGATTAATTGCGATTCGGGCTTCTCGTCGATCGGTCGCGATTCAGGCTCTTCGTCGAATGGCAGCGATTCGGGCTCCTCGCTGATTGGCCGTGATTCGGGCTCCTCGCTGATTGGCCGCGATTCGGGCTCCTCGTCGATAGGCGATAACTCGCCTATTCTTGTGTTCGTGAAGCCTGTCGATTAATTCAGGGATGGCGAAGTCGCGATCGCGAAACTCAAATTGCTCGGGGGCTAGCGCGACGTCGCGTTGGCGAGCGTCGCGCAACGCGCTGTGAACGTTTTGCGCCTGCGCGAGCATAGTCCTCGTCTTCGTCAATAAATCATAGAGCGATTCTCGCGCCGTTCTTATACAATCTTCTATCGTTGTCTAAAGTAAAAAAGTATTAGGATTATTAAAAATTATAATTTATTATAAAAAGTATTATAAAAATTTTAATCGAATACTTACATTGAACGCACGATATCGATGTCTCCATCAAGCTGAAAGTTCAGTCTGAACAAATCCGGACTGTTCTCGATAACGCCTCGCGCCTCCTCGCGCAAATCCGAGGCGAGATCTCCCAAAACGTAAGCCTTTATTGCAATTAAATCGCCGTTCACATTAATATAATCAGCCGCGTTAATTATTTGCTCGATTCGTTCCATATCGAGCAGTTCGCGACTGATTATAATTCTCGTTATTTCGCACCTCGCCACTTTGCTTTTATACCGTTTTGCGCTTCGTCGACTCGTCACTTCACTATTTCGCGAACGAGAATACTTTGACGCTTCTCGAAACGATCTCGCGTTTATAAGGATCGACGCGCGGATGCCGCGATACGAGCGGAGATAAACAAGTAATAAAAATAGATTATAGAGGAAAATATATAACAAAGAATAATGCGATAAGAGGGACTCGAGCGCTCGCTAAATAACGCGCATCCCGTATACGCGATGAATGTTTATCGTCGCCGGAAAGGGTACGTTTCTCTAATCGCTCGTCAAGTGTCCTTCTTAGAGGATAAACGAATAATAAAAATAGAAATAATAAAAAAGTAAAACCGCGAGAGGAACTCGAGCGTCCGCTAGATAACGCGCATCCCAGACGCTCGGCCGATATTCGCTCGTCGTCGAAAGGTCGCGTCCCTCTAATTGAGGCGGACCGCGACTCTTTTTCGAACGGATCGCATTTCCCCCTCCCCCAACCGCGCCGAATTCGCCGACGATAAAAATAGACATCTCGTCGAACGCGCGAATCAATCGCGCCCGACGTTTCTCGATAGTTTCCCGCGTCTTTCCTTGCTCCGCGCGATGACTAACGCGAAGACGGTTCTTCTCGTCTTAGCGACGACGCTCGTCGCCGCGACGGCCGCTGCGCCCGTTGATTCGGAAAATGCCGAGGCGCTTCGCTTTCTGCGCGCGTACAGTTTTCTAAAGGACAACGGAGAATCGCTATCATCCGATAACGCGACATCTCTGCGTCGCGCTTTGTCGCTGTTTCAGGAATACTATCAATTATCAGGAAACGGTGAGTTAGACGCACTTACGCTTAGCCTTATGCGCAAATCGCGATGCGGTCTCGCGGATATTCCCGATCTCGCGTATAGCCAGATCGCGCGAAAATGGCCGGAAAGCGCGCCTCACGTGGAATTTTCAGGTAGCTAGCGAGGAACTCTCGCGAACGGCCGAAGCGGCGTTCGCGTTATGGGCGGTGAATTCGTCGCTAACCTTCGCGCGCGACCCGCTGCGACCTGATATATTGATATCGTATCGAATGGGCGCGCACACTTACGCGAATCGCAGGAATATAGGCATTTGCCCGGCGACCTTTGACGGTCCCGGGGGAGCCCTAGCTCACGCGTTCTTTCCCTCTGGAATGACCGATTTCGCGTCAGAGGTACACGTTGACGATTCAGAACCGTGGCACGTGTATCTAAATAAAAATCCTCCCAACACGCATCATTTGTTGCAAACGCTAACGCACGAGATTGGCCACGCTTTGGGTCTACAACACAGCATGCGTAACGACTCGATAATGTTTCCGTATATACCCAAGAATCAATTTCTGGTTAAGCTGAGCATAGAGGATATTCTGGCTATACAGAATCTGTACGGGTCTCACGACGATGGAAACTATCCAACGGCGACTCCCGCGACTACCACGTCGCCTGCTACGACGAGTGTCGCGCCAATTGACCCCGCGCGCGCGGATCTCTGCGCTTTACGGCGCGTGGACGCCGCGCTGATAATGAATCACTGATTATATATAGCTAATCGCCGTAATGTGTGGTCAATCGACGTGATCGAGAAACGCTACGGTAGGCCCATGACGCTCACGGATTACGCGGCGTTTCTCCCAGCGAATTTCACGCGCCTATCCGCCGCGTATCGAAGATCCTCGGGCGATCTCGCGCTATTCGCGGACGATTCGATCTACCTCGCGGAATATCCTAGCCTGAAGCTAAAATCGGGTTAGCCGAGATATCTCCACGATATCGGACTTCCTCGAAATGTTAAGATTAACGCTGCGATAAACACGCACACGGGACGAACCTACGCGATCTACGACGACGACAAGGTAGTGGAGATTGACGAGTGCCGCATGATAGTCATTAGACACGCTCCATTAAAAGATATATTTCCCGGAATACCGCCCGCGATAACGTCAGCCTTTCGATATATCGACGGCAATCTATATTTTTTCGCCAAACGTCAATTTTACGCCTTTAACGAATTTACGAATATCGTAACTTCGGCGGGTCCTTTCGATCTACACGCGCTCGGTATCGAGTGTCCTACGGATGGGCTGCTAAGACAATTGCGCGATCTTCTCAGTCGCGTTTATCGTCTCAGCGACGCGACCGAGAGAGAGAGTCGACGAGGAGGACGACTAGAGCGACTCTACCATCATTTTTTTAAAAATAGAATATAAGAGAGGACGCGCGCGAAAGAGGAAGAAGAAATCTCTACGCGAGTATATAAAGACCATCCATCAGTTAAGCGCTTCATTGTCGACGGAGAACGCCGAAGCCCACGAACGAAAAAAAACGAGCGATAATGTACGCGACAATGGGTGGGCCACCGCAACAGCAGCACTCATTTGACAATCTATCGAGGCTAACCGATCGAAACCGCGAGGATAGCGCGGGATACGCTAAAAGAGCTAAACAGGACAATGGGTAAGAATATTAAATGTTTATTCGAACTAATAATCCGCTAGCGTCGTTTCTCTTATCACCCGCATCCATTTTCAGACGAGATCGCGACCGAACGCCTAGATGTGACGCGGATGTTTCGATTGCGCGGCCGCTCACAATCTTAGGAAGACGCTATCCATTGACCAAAACTGCGTACAAACATCTCGAAGTCAGCGTTAATGTTACTCGACCCTCTTTTGTGGAAATCGTCCTTGGAGATTGCCACGGCAAGGAGATCTCGCTAACGCCGGATATGTGGAAGGAACTGCTCGATCTACGATTTACACTTCTATCATATTTTCGCTCCGACTAGCGCGATGAGGCGCGTCCTCCAGCGCCGATATATATCGAACAGTTAACGCTGCGATTCGGTAAACTCAACAATCTCCGAATACTCCGTCTCGAAACACCCAAAGTTCGTCTGGCCGTATCGAACAGTACCGTTCTAACTATATTAAATCTAGAACTTTGCGTTAACCGCATCGTTACATCTTTAAGCGGTTTAACCGCGCATGTGGATAACAAGTTGACTCGTTTTCTCGATATCGCGGCAGGCGCTCATGACTCGGCGCTTATTCCCACGATGATACGCGATAACGAGAACTTCGACCGCAACGATATCGTCGATTGGGAGCTGCAGGCTCTGCTCTTCGCAGAATCATGATACACTTATTCGCATACTCGTATTATTACATTTTTAATATATTAAAAATATTGTAAAAGGAAACAATAAAAACGCTCCTCCTCTCGCGTGAAAAAACAATCTCTCTTTATTCCACAACCTTTCAACGATTCGCTATCTCGCTCGAGCGATAAGCGCGCTCGTATCACCGCTAACCGTTCCTCTATCTGTCTCCCTCGACGCCATATATCAGCGTCCGCTCGCGGATCGCGCGCTAGAAGCGACGCGCGTCCCTTAAGAATCATGATAGCGTATCGCGCGCTAGAAACGGCGCGAGAGATCGCCGTCGTCTCCTTAAGGAACGAGTCGCGTCAAGGTCGAGTCGCGCCAAGGTCAAATCGCGCCGGGAGTAACCGCGACCTCAATCGAGTCGAGCGTCATCTTCCTGGCGATCTCGTTGATTTTGTTGGGCGTCTAGATAGGCCGGCGCTAACCCACTTTTATGAGAGTGAGAGAGATGGATAGAGAGATAGAAAAGGATGGAGATATGGATTAGAACAGTTTGTAGACGACCGAGGGGTGAAGCGCGGACAGGGGGGAGAGGAGGGGGGGATACGTAGGGCGAATCGGTAAGCGCGACCTCCGATCGAGCCGAGCGCCATCTCACGGGCAATTCATTCTTAGCGATTCATACCCGCTCCCTCCCGTGACGTTATGCGCTCCCCCGACCCCCCTCGCCCCGCTTTCCGTCTCGCCCTACGTACACACCCCCTCCTCTCCCCCCCTTTCCGCGCTTCCCCCCTCGGTCGTCTACAAAGTGTTCTAATCCATATCTCCATCCTTTTCTATCTCTCTATCCATCTCTCTTGCTCTCATGGGTAAAGTGGGTTAGCGGCGGCCTATCTCACCTACTTACTTAATTGTAAGTATATCAAGCGTTAACGAACGCTGCTAAAAGGAGCGCTCGAAAATTGGCGCGTTAGCAACCATCTCGCGCGGAACACGGCGCGCGACAAATTAGAGCGTGCGTAGACAGCGGCGCTACACGAATCGCGCCAGGTCCGCGGCATCGCTCGTGCCGTTCGAAGCGGGCCACGCAGCGGTCACCCGAAAGAGCCAAAATTACAAACAAATGAGAATAACAACGTTCAATTTTAACTAATCATCGACAACAACAACAGGCTCGACCTTTCGCGAAAAACACGTAGAAACTTCTAGAACACTAAAAAGAACAGTTGTATAAAAGCTCTCTCGGGGAATCGCCGGGCGCACTCGATCGTGAACTCCATCCGTGACATTGTGTTATTATATCGTTTAAACTCTCGTCAAAGAAAAGTCGCTCGCTTTTCTATTTCGTACGCTCGTTTACGAAACGCGAAGTTTTCGATTAATTAGCAGAGAATTCTCGTCGCTCGCGATTAATCTCTTGCAAATAAAACGTGCCTGCTTATTCCGTCGCTCGCGGAATCGCGCCATTTGTACCGTCGCTCGCGGAGATTATCTTTGCGCTCCTGGTAGCTCGCCGGAGCAAGGGCTCGTAAGATTGACACCACTTTCAGTCGACGAGAGCTGTGTAAAATTATTTAATGTTCTTAATAAATTGACTGCCTTTTTACTAAACACTTTCGTGTCCATTTCACACAATCCTCGCGCTCCCGCGTTCACTCGCGCACAACCGATGATTTATTCGATGCGCAATACTTGATAATTCGTCGAGGAAGCGTCTCTTCCATCGCTATTTATTTTTATTTGTTTACGCGCGATACATCGATGACTCATTCGATGAAAGCGCGATTCTCGATGATTCGTTCGAGAAAACACGAAGAAAATGCTGCGATCGACAAAATCATATCGCCATCTGTTTATAGAAGGAGCCCGAGATCGCTCCGAGAAACAGAGAAAATGCTGCGATCGACAAAATCATATCGCCATCTGTTTATAAAAGGAGCGCGGGATCGCTCCGAAGAACAAAGTATCGTTGAAAACGCGATGGATCTTATAAATCAGATCATTGACGTGGCTGACTATGTCACGATGACAGCCGATGAAATAGAGAGAAAAGCTGCGACAGTATCGTTGATGGCTGCCGATTTGCGAACCGAAGCCTGTGGCGTGATACGCCATAGCCTAAATTTGTTTCGCGTCGATTTCGAGATAGATGGAGACGTCGAAAAATTGTTGTAAGTATTTGCACACTATTAACGACGATGATGCGGTTGATTCATCTTTTATATTTTCATTTTTAGAAAACGAATAACAACCGGCGTCAGAGTCTCGCGTCACGCTTTGGCCGAGCTTTCCGCTGGAACCAAAGTTTTACACTCGCAAGCGCGGGATATTCATCGGGCGAAATGTGGGAGATGAAAGAGGGCGAAAATAATGAACGGGAGCTTCAGACCGAATTCCCGTCAACGCCCGAGCTCCCGCCACCGCCAACTAATATAAATAATTGTGAGTATTTTCTTTATACTGTTGCGTCCGCGCGTCGACTTCGATAATACTCGAACACGCGCGACACAAACGGCACTCGCGTACCGCGACGTAAATGATTAACACTCTTTTAAAAGAACAAAAGGAACTTTAATAATAACACAGAACACACAATTAAACGAGGAACACAGAACGGGTAATAACGGTAATCGTATCTCAAATATGTCCGCCCGGAATGACATCCGTCGCGAGACTCCAGATGGCCGATCTCTCTCAAGATGTCCGCCGTTGTTTAACAACAACGCTTAGCAACGTTCTCCCGGAGACGAATACAGCAGATTTATGAATAACCGCCTTAGACGACCCGCAGGGACGCAACACTACTCCCCCTCTTCAAAATTGTCGTCCCGACAATCAATGAGGGCTCTTCCAAATTAAATGGGTTGATCGTTGTCCTCTTCTTCCAAGGCGTTGACTCCAGGGTGCCTTAATGACTTCCTGCTCTACCCTGAGCTGCTGCTACAGGTTACCAAGCGCCATTATTTATCGGCCCCAATCACACACCCTCCAGGAATATACAGGATACTGTCATCGAACCCGTTTGACAAGAACATCCAACGTCGACTCCAGGGCACAGAAACGGTTTCCTGCTCTACCCTGAGCTGCTGCTGCAGGTTACCGAGCACCGTTAAAATCCAGAACCCAATCGACTTCGATACATCTTGAAACTACAGTAGCCGTCCCCCGTAGTTCGCCTTATTCTCGGAAATACTCAAAGCTGCTGCATCTCCGCATCTCAAAAGGGAGCGAATCTTCGGACAAGAGGGGGGTATCATCCGTGGACCCACCGTCCTTCTAAGAGGACACCTCAAGTCCCTGTCTCGGCATTCGCCCTTCGTCCCACGGGAAAACCACGGTCAAAAACCGGGGAGAGACAGAGTCTTCAACGATGGTCTTTGAAGAACAAAATTTTGAAAGAAGATTCCATAAACCATCTTCTTCAATCCCTTAAAAAAAAACAGAAAGAAAATTAACCAATAACAAGTAACATAAATCATAAATCAGGTTTCGGATGTGACTTAAATCCGCCTTTCATGATACGAAGCCAATCGATCTAAATGAACTATTTTATTTCTATGCCTACTAGACTTCCGGATACAATAAACAACATCATTAAGCTTTTTAACTATCTTATAAGGACCCTCCCAATTGCTTTGTAACTTGGGAGACCTACCCACAATCCTACGAGGATTAAACAACCAGACTTTCTGCCCACACTCAAAATGAATTTGACGAGCCTTACGATCATAGTAAGCTTTTGCTCTCGAAGACTTCAAACTTAAGCGTTGCCTAACCCTATCATGAATTTCATTCAATTTTTCTTTTAATTCTGACACATAACTTTCCTCCGAAACATCCACTCCAACTACTGGAGGGCTACCACGAAGAAGATCTAAAGGTAGTTTCAAATCTCGACCGAAACATGATTCGGCTGGAGAAATCCCTGTAGTCTCGTGTCTAGCTGACCTATAAGCTAATAAACACATTCCTATCCAACGATCCCAATCTCGTTGATTTTCCGAAACAAACTTAGCCAAATAATTTATAATTGTTTGATGTTGACGTTCGACCAAACCATTGGACTGAGGATGAAATGGGGTTGTTCTGGTCTTTTTAATTCCCAACAAACTTGACAATTCATAGAAAACACGAGAATCAAAATTCCTTCCTTGATCAGTGTGTAATTCTGAAGGTACACCATATCTTGAAATTACTTGATTTACGAAGACTTCCGCAATAGTATTTGCCCTAAAATTCTTCAATGGAAAAGCTTCGACCCATTTGGTGAAACAATCAGAGACAACCAATAAGTATTTATTTCCTGTAGAAGACGTCGGAAATGGACCCAAAATATCCATTTGCACCCTCTCAAATGGAACTCCAGCGTTATAAATTCGTAGTTCAGATTTTCCTTTATCAAAAGGTCCCTTCTTAGCAACACAAACGTGACAAGACTTGCACCAATTTTCAACATCCTGCTTACAGGTGCCCCAATAAAATCGTTTCCGAATCCTCCCTAAGGTCTTGTTCACTCCAAAATGTCCACCGGAAGAAGAATCATGAGCTTCTTCCAAAATCTGTCGAATTCTCTTTCGAGGAACTACAATTTGAAGAACAGAAGTCTGCAAATTAGGAGATTCCCACTTCCTAAATAAAACACCATTTTTAAAAATGAGAGAATCCCACTGCGACCAATAAATTTTGGAAACCAAACCTTCAGAAACAACTTCCTGCCAAGAAGGACGCTGATCCTTTTCTTTACCAAGTAAGATCTTCGCTATCGTCGGATCTTCCAACTGATCCTTTCTCCAATTCTCTAAATTATCCGACTCAAAGACAATTCTTCCAACAAATTCTTCCTTCTTCATATCAATTCTGTTGCAATAGCTGCAATTGATTTCTGCACAAGGGCGTCTTGATAATCCATCAGCGTTCCCATGAAGTTTCCCTTTCCGATGAAAAATCTCAAAATCATATTGCTGGATTCGCTCCAACCATTGTGCCATTTCAAGATTCTTAAATGACATCAACCATCGTAAAGAAATGTGATCAGTTCTAATCACAAATTTACGTCCGTACAAATAGTGATGAAATGACTTTAACGAATCTATAATAGCAAGTAACTCCCGCCGAGTTACACAATAATTCCTTTCCGCTTTACCTAAGACACGACTATAATAAGCAATAACTTTTTCTGAGCCGTCCTGGATTTGAGATAACACTGCACCAATACCATGGTTTGAGGCGTCAGTATCCAGAAGAAATTGACCTTCATTCCTGGGAAAAGATAGAATAGGAGAAGACATTAAACATTTCTTTAACCTCTGGAAAGCTGATTCGCATTGTTCCGTCCACACAAACTTTGCTAAATTCTCGGTCAAAGAAAATAATGGCTTAGCTATTAAAGAAAATCCTTTCACAAATTTTCTATAATAAGAACAAAAACCCAAGAAACTACGCACCTGCTTCTTGGTCCGAGGTACCGGCCAATTCCTAACAGCAGAAATTTTCTCAGGATCCGTTGTAACTCCTCCCTCAGAAACAATATGACCGAGATATTTAATTTCCCTTTTGAAAAAAGAACACTTCCTCGGATTCAACTTCAAATTGGCAGAGCGTAATCGCAAGAAGACTTGCTTCAAATGATCCAGCATCTCCTCGAAACTTTTACCGAAGATAATTACATCATCTAAATACACTAGACAAATCTTGGATAATTTTTTCAAAACCTTTTCCATCAATCGCTCGAAAGTGGCAGGAGCATTGCAGAGTCCAAATGGCATACATGTAAACTGCCACAAGCCATTTCCAATTGAAAATGCCGTCTTTTCCTTATCTTCTGAACGAATCTTCACTTGCCAATATCCGCTCTTCAAATCTAACGAAGAAAACCAAGAGTTTCCGGATAACTGGTCAAGTATATCATCAATCCGAGGCATTGGATAAGAATCTTTTTTCGTCACGGCGTTTAATTTTCTGTAATCAACACAGAACCTAATCGTCCCATCCTTCTTTTTTACCAAAACCGCAGGAGACGCCCATGGACTTTGCGATTCCTCAATTACACCTTGACGCCTCATATCCTCAATAATTGTATCGACCTCTTCCCGCATTTGCAACGGTATTCGTCGGGGAGCCTGCTTAATTGGATTAGAATTATTCACATTAATTTCATGCGCCACCCCATCACAATTTCCAGCTACTATTTCCTCCGAAAATATATCCTGAAACTCTACCAAAAATCGAGCAAAAATATCCTTCTGTTTACTTGAAAAATCTTGAGATTCCTTCTGAAAAAGTTCTTTCAAAAACGGAGGAACCTCATCTACACAATTTTCAATGCGTGAGCAAAAAAACTTTTCCTTTTTCCCCACATTAGAATCGCCAAAGATTGGCTCAAAAATATTTTCCAAATTAACTATGGACAGAAAATCATTCCCCAATAAACAATCCTCAGCTATATCAGCAACAAAAACCGGAAATTCTACAGAATATTTTCCCAAGCTAATTATCACGATTACCTTAAATTTTACGGGGACTTCTTCCCCTGTGGGATATTTCAAATGAAAAGAATTATCAAGAGGAATCCGCCGCTTAGGCATTCTAACAAAATTACTCCTGATAAGAGACACATCCGAACCCGTATCAATTTTAAAATTACATAACTGTCCATCGATAAATCCTCTAAAATTAAATAATTTCTTATTATTAGTGCCAGTATTATTATTAACATTTTTACAATTACAACAATAACTCTGTAACTCTATTGGGGCTTCACGTTCTCGCGTCGAACCTGCCCCAAACAGCTCGACAAAACTCAGTTTTCCCCTTTCTTTAAAAACGGACACTCCGCTCGAAAATGACCTGAGCCTCCACATTGCCAACATTCTTTTACAAACATTTTATTATTACTAGAGTTAGAACTCTTGTAAAAATTTTTATTTTGTTCCTGTTTCCTCTCTTTTACTTTATCGCCAGAATTTCCAAAATTCCTTTTTCCGTCAAATTTGTTAAAATTGTTCCTATTCCCAAAATCAAAATTTTTGAACCTCCTTCCTTTAGCAAAATTATTTTTGTTGTTATTGTTATTGCCAAAGTTGAAATTATTATTCCGTCTTTCAAAATTACTTTCCTGTATGACTTTCACTGCCATGGCTCTTTGTATGGCCATTTTCAAGGAAGTGATTCCTTCCAACTGCAGAGTCCTTCTCACAAATCCATTAGACAAAGCAGTAACAAATTGCGCGCAAGCAATTTTATCACGAACTTCGTGCGTACATTCGGGATACGCTAACTGCGAAAGCCGTTCAATATCAGAGCCCAAGGTGGCCTCATCTTCCCCCAACTTTTGTTTTCTGTTCGTAAATTGGGAATAATAAGACTGAGATAACAATCCTTCCCCAAAGCGCAATTCTAATTTAGACTTTAATTCTGCGTAATCGAGATTTTCAATATTAACGACACACTCCAATACCGCACGCGCCTTTCCTCTAAGACATGAAATGAGAGCGACGCTTTTCGCAGCGTCACTCCACCTATTTGCTCGCGCAATTAACTCAAACTGTGAGAAGAACTCTCTTAGCGGAACAGTCCCGTCAAAAATGTCCGGCTTCAATTTAAAGCCTAATTCTGTGTTAATATTAACACGCGCGTCTCTTTCGAAATTAGGCGCAATATTAGGCAAAAAATTTCCGTTAATGGGGCGACTTAGCTGGTTGTTGTTATCCAGCAGACGAATCCTCTGTTCCATTCCCCGTAACGCTTCGTCGCGTTCGCGCAGTTGTGCTTCAAATATAGCTCGCTGCTCATCGTGTTGGCGCAATTGCGTCTCAAAATCGGCTCGCTGCTGCAACCGCTCCTCGCGTAGCTCACGAATCTCTCGCATCGCCGACTGAAGTGAAATCGCTTCCAATGATGGTCCCGATGTCGCATCTTGAAGCGTCATCGTAGCACGAACTCTCTTTCGTGTGGAAACTCCCGTTATTGGATCCTGTTGCTCCATTGCCATAGCTCACGCTTTTCTTTTAAAATACACAAAACGGTCCGCCGTATCGTATCCCGGACGAGCCCCCAAAATGTTGCGTCCGCGCGTCGACTTCGATAATACTCGAACACGCGCGACACAAACGGCACTCGCGTACCGCGACGTAAATGATTAACACTCTTTTAAAAGAACAAAAGGAACTTTAATAATAACACAGAACACACAATTAAACGAGGAACACAGAACGGGTAATAACGGTAATCGTATCTCAAATATGTCCGCCCGGAATGACATCCGTCGCGAGACTCCAGATGGCCGATCTCTCTCAAGATGTCCGCCGTTGTTTAACAACAACGCTTAGCAACGTTCTCCCGGAGACGAATACAGCAGATTTATGAATAACCGCCTTAGACGACCCGCAGGGACGCAACACTACGTATATTTATAATTCTTCTTTGTATATTTTATAAAATAAGGTCGCTAATAATAGTCGTTTTTGTTTCAGAAGAAGGGACATGCAGATTTGCATATTTACATATACATATATTTATACACATATCTATACTTACATATAGATACATATAGATACATATATTTATACACATATCTTTACTTATACATAGATATTCCTATATACATATTGTATACACATACATACTTATGTAACTTGTATACTTATATTTACTTAATAAATACAAATATATTAAATATTAATAATTTTTATTTATCACCTTCGCGAACGTTACACTTTTTCACTACACCGTCGCGTTGTATTTCGCACTATTCTTTCTTATCGTACACACCTCGCGCTATCCTTCTCTCGCGATCGCGTGTATCGGTTCGCCCGTTTCGCTATCCGTTTCCCGCCATTCCTCTCTCGCGATCGCGTGTATCGGTTCGCCCGTTTCGCTATCCGTTTCCAGCCATTCCATGTTGCTCGAAATGTCCCGGTTCGTCCCTTCGTCGACGGCGTCGCATTCGCGAGCCCGCGTAGCATCTTTTCGTAAGTTCGCGAGGTCTCGTCTCGTCCGCCCTTCGTATCCGTCGTATGGCTCGAGACCGAACAATTTTCTCAAGCAGAAAATGTCCCGGCGCGTCCCTTCGTTGGTGGCGTCGTATTCGCGAACCCACGCGCTGTCTCTCTATAAGTCGGCGAGATTCTCTCTCGCGTTGCGCCGCACTCATCGTATCCAGCGTCGATATTCGATGCTTACGAATCCGTCTATACGAATATTGCCCTCAAACATTGCATATTTGTTCTATAAATATTATGTAAAAACTATTATGAAAAAAGTATTATGCAAAATATATGTAAATAATATCACTCGATTTTTTATAAAATGTATACTGTGAAACGCTACGTATCGGTTTTGGAAAGACCACGTGAAATGTGTATTTATTTAAAGTAATCGTCCACATTGTCGATTTCTTTCATGCGCACTTTGTTCGCGGACTGCGGGATACTTTATGGTGAACAAAGAGGGTTAAACATTGTCTCGATTAACGTATTAGAGTAGGAGAAATGTCGCGTTCGGGGTGACTATCGCGATAAAAACGAAGACGCGATAGGAGGAATACGCTATAAAAGGAAGACAAAACTCATTCGTGTACTATGTGTATTTCACGTATATGGTTTATAAGTGCGATAAATATGTACATCCGTAATAGATAAAAATATATATTTAAATGACATATTATTAGGTCTACCGGAAAGTTCTGTCCGTTTTTGGAATAAAACAAAATACAAATTTTTATTACCGTCAATAAACTTTATTAAATAATGTAATTGCCATTATTATTAATGATTGCTTGCCAGCGTGAGGGCAATTTGTATATCCCATTTTCAAAAAATGTTTTATCTTTTAATGCGAAAAATTGAACCAGTGCTTGTTTGATATCTTCTTCATTTTTGAATTTTTTGCCCCTCAAAAAATTTTGTAAGGACAAAAACAAGTGATAGTCGGAGGGTGCTAAGTCCGGGGAATATGGTGGATGCGACAGAATTTCCCAGCCTAGTTCTGCAATTTTTTGACGAGTCCCCAAAGCAGCATGTGGCCTGGCATTATCATGATGCAGTATGATGTTCTTCCTATTGAACATCGCCGGCCTCTTTTCTTGGACTGCTGTATTTAAATTATCCAGTTGCTGACAATACTTCTCCGAATAATGGCAATTACATTATTTAATAAAGTTTATTGACGGTAATAAAAATTTGTATTTTGTTTTATTCCAAAAACGGACAGAACTTTCCGGTAGACCTGATATATACATATAAATAATATATAATATAAGTATATAATATAAGTATAAATATAATATAGGTATAATATAAGTATTTAATATGTGTTCGAGAGCAAGACGAAATTAGAAAAGAGTGTGCGAGGATCTTTTAGTTCGCGGAAAATAAATCTCGCGAGTACAATTCACGTTTTTAATTATAACAAAATAATTAACACGATTACAAATTATACAAAAAGTTCCTGATAAAAGCTCGGTCGGTTATAGGCGGTTTCACAAAAAAGAATAGCGGTTGTCGTAAGCGGTTTCACAAGAGAATAGCGGTTGTCGTAAGCGGTTATCAAAGCGTGTCGAAATGCGGTGTAACTATATGCGGTAACTAAACGCGTAAGCGAGTGTCTCTAAGTGGTTCTCACGAGCGGGCCCTTTTATAGCGGTTCTTTTTTCTCTCGCTGCCAATGAATTTGAACCTCCGAGTTCGGTTCGAAGATTCAACGCGGCGCCAAACTTTATTGGCCGCCCCTTGAAATATCGGCGCGAGATGAGATTCGGGGCGAGTGATAGGCCGGTGGCCCGTACGTCACGGGCTACGTCACGGCCTCGCGCGTGCCGGCAGCCGTTTATCGCGCGGCTAACCGACAAAGTTGTTTGCGTGTTTTCGTGTAGAACTTATTTGTCACATGGGCTTCAAAAGTCAAAAAACACCAAAAAACCTTAAATAATAATAGCGATAAGAACATTGTTTTCCGACTTTGATCGCGATGGAATAATAATGCGAAGCCCATGTGACAAAGAAGAAATTAATTTAAATGAAATTTAATGCAATCTCAAACATTCCCGCCCGCCTCGGCACTCCGTGCCGAAACAAATTCGCGTGCCAAGGAACAGGTGTCACGACTTGGCCCATAAAGTTCGATTGATTAGCGCGTTCGATCTGGAATGCGTGATCGAGTGAAGCGGGGTGGCGAGCGGGAGTGCGGGGAGACGCGCTCATTCAGAATGTGTTGTGTATCGCGTCGCGTAAGGTTACGCACGAGTGCGGTGTTATTGAGTTTATGTGATGAATGAACAATTTACAGTGAGAAATTAATGCAAGTGAACAGTTGAAATTAAAATGTGTTGGCAGAAGGCCATGCATTCGTGCGTGCGGTTGTAAATTTGACTATTTTTTTAAAGTGCGGTGATTGCGTGGCAGCGAAGATGAAAAGAGAGAATTAATGTAAGTACAAAGTGAATTTTGACGAAATGTAAGCGTGAACGCGGCGCGGCCCGTCGGATTAAATTCTATTCTACATTTATTTTTTATTTCTTATAACTAGTGTACAAGAGTGCGGTTTTCTGTGGTCGGTTATGTCTCGGTGATGCTGGGCAGCAGCACGAGCTTGGTGAGTGGTCGGATGAGCTCTGTGGTGGGTGTCCGGATGGTCACCACGCGCACGATGTCGTCGTCTCCGGGATGCAGCTTGATGATGCGGGCGAGGGGCCATCGGTTTGGCGGGGTTGTCTCGGAGCGGAGTAAGCACAGCGTGCCGATGTTGGGAGCCGCCTCGGATCCCAGCCACTTTGGTCGAGAGGTAAGTCCGTGCAGGTATTCTCGGGACCATCTTTGCCAGAAATGGTCCCTCAATTTTTGCACCAGTTGCCATCGCGATATGTGTGTGTCCCTTTGTTCGGTCCGCGATGGCTCCGGTGTGGCGAGAAGTGAGGCGCCGATGAGAAAGTGTCCGGGTGTCAGTGCGGTGAAGTCGTCGGGGTCGTCGGATAAATCGTGGAGTGGCCTTGAATTTAGGCAGGCCTCCACTTGTGCGAGGAAGGTGCTGAACTCCTCAAATGTTAAGGTAGCTTCCCCGATGACTCGCCTTAGGTGGTGTTTAGTGGATTTGACAGCCGCCTCCCAGAGCCCCCCGAAGTGTGGCGCGGCGGGTGGGTTAAAGTGCCATCGCACTCCCTGTAAGCTTGTGATGTGCGCGATGCGACGGCCGTCGGACGATGATGCCTGGAAAAGTTTTCTCAGTTCGCGGTCTGCTCCAATGAAGTTGGTGCCGCAATCAGAGTACAAGTCCGTTCACAAGCCGCGTCGTGAAGTGAATCGGCGGAAGGCGGCTAAGAAGACCTCGGTTGTATAGTCCGAGGCCAACTCTAAGTGCACGGCTCGCGTACAAAGGCACACGAAAACGGCGATGAAACCTTTGTACGCTCGATGTCCTCGCCCTTTAGACGTCCGGATTTGGAACGGGCCGGCGTAGTCCACGCCGGTGCGGAGGAACGGGCGTCCAGGAGTGACTCGGCCGCGAGGAAGATTGCCCATCTGTGGTTGCGGTGCGGTGGCTCGCCATCGGGTGCACGTCACACATCGATGGAGCAGTTGTTTGACAACGGCCCGTCCTCGCGGAATCCAGAAGCGTTGACGGAGCAAACCCAGCGTGAGCTGTACTCCGCCGTGTAGTGTTCTTTGGTGGCATGAGTCTATCAGAAGTCGAGTTAGCCATGACGTTGATGGGGCGATCATCGGGTGTCGTTCGTCGTTTGACAGAATGGCGTGCTTGAGTCGCCCTCCGACTCTCGGACAGCACGCCGTTGTGATCGCGGAATGGGCTCAGCTTTGATAGAGGGCTGCGGTGGGCGACGATGCGGTTGGCGTTTATAGCGGCGATTTCGTTGGCGTAGTGCAGTGACTGCACCACGCGGAGCCATCGATGCAGTGCTTCTTCGAGCTCGGCCGGTTCGAGAACCGGCTTTGGTGTAGCGTCGCCTGGAATTTGTTCGTGAGCGGTTGAGCGTCGCCATCGAAGGCACCATGCTGTCACCCTGAGCAGCCGCTGCAGGGAGGAAAATCTGCGCAAATTTTCGGGCTCAGATTCCTCGTTGGCGGCGGCGTGGTGCGTGGACGCTTTCTTCTCGGGCGGTTCGCCCTTGGGAGCCTCCAGGTTCTTTTCCGGCCAGCAGCGTTCGTCCTTCAGCAGCCAGTTGGGGCCAGTCCACCACAGCTGATGATGTACCAGCTCGCTGGGAGCTATTTCTCTTGATGCGCAGTCGGCCGGGTTTTCTCGTCCAGGTACGTGTTTCCACTGGGCCTCCGGGAGCAGCGTCTGGATCTGGGCGACTCGGTTGGCCACGTACGTCTTCCACCTCGAGGTGTGTCCTTGAATCCAATAGAGGGTGACCTTGGAGTCGGACCATAGAAATATTGGCGCTGCAAAAAGACTCAACACAATGCGGAGATGGTGAGTAAGCGTCACTAATAAAGATGCAGCGCAAAGTTCAAGGCGCGGTAACGAAATTTGTTTAATTGGAGCCACTTTGCTCTTTGCAGCTAGGAGGTGGATCGTCGCGGTGCCGTCGGTTACGGTGCGGAGATACACGGCGGCGGCGTAGCCTCTCTCAGAGGCATCCGCGAAACCGTGTATTTGGAGGGTTGAGGCTTCCTCTCCCGTGCGAAGCCAGCGGTGAACCCGTATTTGTTCGAGTTGCGGAAGCTCCTCGAGGAGGAGTTGCCACTGTTGGGCATCGGATGGCGGAAGCGGAGCATCCCAATCCAGTCCTTGTAGCCAAGCGGATTGGATTAGGATCTTCGCGCGGATAATGACTGGAGCGAGCCAGCCTAGCGGATCGAAGAGACGAGCTGTTTCTGCGAGGACTCGCCTCTTCGTGTATTCGGTGGTCGCGCGGGGTTGGTTCGCGAACGCGAAATGGTCGTTGCGCTCATGCCATCGGAGACCCAGGGTGGGATGGAGCTCATCCTCCCAGGTGTGCTGAGCCTTGAGGAGCCGGTGCTCCTGCGGGACTCCGGTGAGGGTCTCTTCGCAGTTGGAGGCCCATTTTCGCAACGGAAACCCGCCCGCCATGCAGAGTCCGCGGAGTTCGTGCTGCAGCGTTGCTGCCTCAGACGTCGTGTGGGCACCCGATACTATGTCGTCGACGTAACAGTCACGTCGAAGAGCGGCGGCACCGAGAGGAAAGCGAGATTCCTCGTCGTCGGCGAGCTGGCGCAGAGTTCGAATTGCGAGGAACGGCGCGCACGCGAGGCCGTATGTTACGGTGTTCAACCGGTACTCCTGGACGTATTGTCCTCACGCGTATTGTCGCGACGCCATAGCACGCGTTGGAAGTCACGGTCGTCGGGGTGCACGAGAATTTGGCGGTACATCTTCTCGATGTCCGCCACGATGGCATAGCGATGCCACCGCCAGCGGAGGAGGACGTCGGCGAGCGCGGGAAGGAGGTTAGCTCCCACTAGGAGCTGCGAGTTTAGCGATTCTCCTGACCGGATGCTCTGCGACCCATTGAAGACCACGCGAAGTTTGGTGGTGATGCTTGATTCGCGCAGCACTCCGTGATGTGGTAGGTAACAGATCCTGTTGTCCGTGTCAGTTGTGGTTGACCCTTCATTAATTTCGCTCATGTGTTTCAGTTGCTCATACTCCAACATGAACGAGCGGTAGAGGTCGCCGAATTGAGAGTCCCGGCTGCTTTTCCGCTCCATTGCGGTCAGCAGTCTCTCGGCTGGCTTGCGAGTTTCTTCGAGGTTCCTTGGGGTAGTGGCGAACGGCAGCCGAACGACGTACCGTCCATCACTCGTGCGTGTGTGCGTTTGCACGAAGAAATTCTCGCACCTTTCTTCCTCAGGTGCGAGAGCGGTGGGAGCGAGCGGCACTTCCTCTTGCTCCCAAAAGCGGCGGACCATCGTTGTGAGGTCGTGATCTGCGGTGCACTGGAGTGTGTTAAGGTGTCCATGCAGCGTCGCAACGCTGCATCCTCCCGACAGAATCCATCCCAAGATGGTGTTCTGTGCCATGGGAGCTTGCGGTCCACCCTTGCGGATTCCATCCTTGAAGATTGCCGAGCAGATCTCGGCTCCGAGAAGCAGCGCGACGGGGTCGGTGGCCATGAATTCAGGGTCGGCTAACGGCAATCCCTGGAGATGAGGCCATCCTTTGCGTTTTTGCGGTGTGGAACTTCGATACGAAGAGAGGCGCGGAAGCACGAAGGCGACAACGGAGCACGTCTCTCCGGTCACTCTTGACGTGACTTTGAGCGCTACCTTTCCACGCGAAGCGCCGGACAGCGATCCGCCGATCCCAAAGATCGTCACTGAAGAGTGATTTCGCGGGAGGCGTAGGCGTTGCGCCAGCGATTCGGTGATGATGGATACCTCGGATCCCTGGTCGATTAAGACGCGAACGGAATGAGGCTTTCCGTAGCGGTCAGCGACTAGAACGCGCGCGGTCGCGAGAAGAATCGCTTTGCGGTCATCGCTTGGTTTGATTGCGGAGAGTGCGGTTGCGTCGGTGGTCTTCGAGGTCGCGTACGCATCGTGCAACATCGAATGATGCCGCCCCTTGCAAGACCAGCAATTCCTGGTTGATTGACACCTTGCAACCGGATGACTGCCGAGGCAGTTGTAGCACAATCGATGCGCTTCGACGAAGGACCGACGTTCGTTGACGGGCTTCGCTTTGAACTGCCCGCACACCATGAGCGTGTGTCGCTCCTTGCACAAGGCGCACTGTGCCGCGTTGGATTCGTGTCTAGTGAAGTGAGTTTTCGCGGGCTTCGATGAGTCTCCGGAGACCTTGACGGTTTTCGGTTTCGCGGCGTTAAGCGTGAGCATTCGCTTAGTGATAAAATTCAATAATGTTTCGTGATTCGGAGGCTCGAATGAATCGCTCGTGGATGATTCCCACTCGAGCCTAGTGCGCGCATCGAACAGTTCAACGACCAAGTGATTAAATAGGTCCATCCCGTGCGATTCAATCGGCCGCCCGATGCTCTCTTGCGCGTTCACGGCGGTCGTTACGGCGTGATAAACGCGGCTCAGTTCCTCCGCGGTTTTGCCCTTCATTTTTGATATGGCGGAGAATGTGGCAAAGTTTGACCGAATGAGTTCCTTTTTATTCTCAAAGTGCTTCTTCAAGATTGCCCAAGCGCGCTCGTAATTCTCCCCGGTAACCGCTAACGGACGTATCAATTTTTCCGCAGGTCCTTGCAGGCACGAACGCAAATAATGGAACCGTTCGATGGGAGAAACAGCGGAATTTGTACCGATCACGGACAGGAATAAATCGCGGAAGGACGGCCAGTCTTCATACGCGCCTGAGAACAGAGGTAACTTGATCTTTGGCAACGCGGTTTTTAACGAGCGATTGCTACTTTGCTGCTCGTTACACTCCGCCGAAGGAGGAGGAGCAGTTCGGTGCTGCTCAGCATATTCGGCGAGCTTGCCGCGTTGTTGAACGTAAGTATTTTCTACGGCATCAACAAAAGTAGTCGCGTACTCACTCTCGCTGTATCTCTCCTTATAGCTGGTGCGGATGAGCTCATGCTGTGTCTCGAACTTGGCCCACAGTTGATCCAGGATCTTGATCCGGGCCTCGATGCTGCCGAGGTTGATGCCAGCTGCGCCTAGTTTCCGTAGATTTTCCACCGACCTTGACATGCGACCATGAATGTCGCGTTGAGCTTGCAGCAAATTATTTAAGTCTGCGCATATTTTGTAACGTTTGTCTTTCCTTTTTCAGATCTCACTCACAAACTCGCGGATGCCGGTGATGCTCCGGCTCGAAGGACCAGAAAATGTTCGAGAGCAAGACGAAATTAGAAAAGAGTGTGCGAGGATCTTTTGGTTCGCGGAAAATAAATCTCGCGAGTACAATTCACGTTTTTAATTATAACAAAATAATTAACACGATTACAAATTATACAAAAAGTTCCTGATAAAAGCTCGGTCGGTTATAGGCGGTTTCACAAAAAAGAATAGCGGTTGTCGTAAGCGGTTTCACAAGAGAATAGCGGTTGTCGTAAGCGGTTATCAAAGCGTGTCGAAATGCGGTGTAACTATATGCGGTAACTAAACGCGTAAGCGAGTGTCTCTAAGCGGTTCTCACGAGCGGGCCCTTTTATAGCGGTTTTTTTTTTCTCTCGCTGCCAATGAATTTGAACCTCCGAGTTCGGTTCGAAGATTCAACGCGGCGCCAAACTTTATTGGCCGCCCCTTGAAATATCGGCGCGAGATGAGATTCGGGGCGAGTGATAGGCCGGTGGCCCGTACGTCACGGGCTACGTCACGGCCTCGCGCGTGCCGGCAGCCGTTTATCGCGCGGCTAACCGACAAAGTTGTTTGCGTGTTTTCGTGTAGAACTTATTTGTCACATGGGCTTCAAAAGTCAAAAAACACCAAAAAACCTTAAATAATAATAGCGATAAGAACATTGTTTTTCGACTTTGATCGCGATGGAATAATAATGCGAAGCCCATGTGACAAAGAAGAAATTAATTTAAATGAAATTTAATGCAATCTCAAACAATATGATTATATAATATTTTACAGAATTAATCTGTATATCGCGTAAACGATCGCGTCGCTGCGACCACCAGTTATGTAATTTCTGCACGTCCTCCAACGCGCAGTTCTTCGAGTGATATCCACAGCGAAACTTTCGCGCGAAGTTCAGAGTCTCCAAGCGCCCGATGTCCTCGTAATCGGCGTCGATGATCTCGATAGCGACGTCGCGATCCTCGGCGACATTTCCCAGAATTTTTGCTAGCCACTTTTTCTTCTCATAACCTTTGACGTAGACTCGCACCGTCGAACCTCGATTTGATTCGTGGCACATGGCGTCCGGAACAATTTTTTTCATAAATTCATAATTTACGTGTCCATCGGTCCAATTTAGCTGATGATGATTCAAAGTTAGCCAACTCGCTTGCGACTTCTCCGCCTTCGTCAGTAGATCCCACGATATCGGGGCGCGGAAGATGTGATGTGTCAATTCCACGCCATTTCTTAACACGGCTACTTCTTTCGCGATGAATCTCTCGTTAACAATAAAACCTTGTAGATCGACGAAAATCGGCACTCCATCGTCGTCGTTAGTCGAAGTTGGAATGTTCGCTTATCTGTCCTCTTTTCTTAAACGCTTTATCCCCTTCTATGTTTTTCAAATATCGCTGTATTGCTCTATACGATTCTGCGTACAACGTTGGTAAGCGGATTGTATTCCACCACTCGATCATGAATAATGAGACAGTAGGCTGTGGTATTAGAGGGAACATACTCCTTACAGTCGAATTCTACGCGAACGTCCACGGTGGCGCTCTTGATCGATTCGTTCTGTCGAGGAAAGTCGATGACCACGAGCGGACCGTGGGTTAGAAATTTGCTTAAATTTAAGAGCGTCTCATCGCATCCGTAATACGTTCTCCGAAATTTCGAGTACATATCGTACAGCACGGCAACTTTGTGCTTTTCAAAATCCAGATTCATATCGTCATAGGGATAAAAATCGGAATTAAGATATAGCTTGACGTTGGTCAGTTTACAATCGTTGAATTGAGAAATCTCCTGAGATAGAACATTCTTCCTTCCGGACTGTAGCGCGAAAATAACGTATCGTTTCTCGAGCTGCGTCGCCACTTTGACCGCATACGAGTGTTTGATCGTGCTTTGCAGAAGCGGAAACTCGTAGATATCCCACGAATGAAAAGCGATGCTTAGATATCGTCCGCTGTCTAACGTGCGTAATAGCGCCAATTTATTGGCATCATTTAGCACTATATGCGGCATTCGCCACTGTATCTTCAATAAGACGATCTTAGGTTCGTACGTTTCGCGCGATATAAGGCAATTGTTATCTTTGCGCGCTCGTATCAGAATGAGTTCGTGTCGCGCGTTGATCACGACACGTTTGTAATCCTCGCAAAAAAATAGCAACACGCTGAGTGGTACGCAAAAGTTGAAATCACCGATCGGCCAATGAAGCGTCGTCGCGAAGTCCCATCCAGCGTTTTGTAATATACTGCTTCTCTCGGTCGTCAGCGACACATAATTCTTGATCGTGTTCGTTATTCCGACGTTTCTATTTCGATCGATCTCTACGCCATCGAGTTCGTAGCAAATCTTCTCGAACCTAAACGCCGCGCAATTGTTGACCAATCTCGTCGTCAACGCGCTTTCTTCCTCCGCGCCCGACGATTTCTTCGACTCGAGTCTGCCCTCGATGTACAGAAAACTCTCGCACGGTAACGTGTACAGATCTTGTTGTTGTATACGAATTCGTATTTCGTCGCTATTTCCAAACGTGGTATTAGCGTAAGGATTATACGTGTGAGTCCCGATCTTGACGATGCGATCGTCGAATACTGGTTCCCCGCCGATGCTTAAGATGTCGCTCATTTTGCTTTCACAAATACGCGTTCTTCGGAACAACGAAACCTAAGGAGCGCAGGAAAGCCGCGTTGGCGACGGTCAATTTTCTGCTCCCCTTCTTTCTCCTCTTCGCGTCGAGGGGCGACGCGACGGTAATGACGGGCGCGCTTTTCACGTTCGACTCGTTCACGACGAGCATAGTACGCGCGCCTCTCTTACGCTTTATCGTCTTCGTCGCACGTGTAAACGAACCATGATCTCCTCGCCGCGAAAATCGATCGATCGTCCGTTCTGATCCACAATACGCACGTTTATATCGGTTACCGGAAGATAAATGATTTGCGCCGGGATCTCCGACACTTTATATCCGGGTGGAATGTTAGGTGCGAATTCATGTATCGTATGCGCTGATTTGTCGTTGTGGTACGCCCCCGTCGTGACGTTACATTGTACGCGAATAACGTTAACGGCCATAATATTTACCGGTTTGTCGGACGAGTACCATTTATTCGGTTGTAGTATACGAGACGATGAAAAACATAATAGCGAACCGATGTTATCAGGTTTGGTGAAATTAACTCGATACGCGCACTTGATCTCGCTTCTCATGGTGTTATCGTTACCGCGAAGCGTTATGGAACGTTCGCCTTTACCATCGTCTTCATTGTCCTCGTAATAGTCATCGACATCGTATATATGATCGTCGTCATCATCGTCGCTCGTCCTTCTTTCTTCGTTCTCCTTCTTTCGCTCCGCTTCTCGCGCGATATTCGCTTGTCGTTTGCGACGATTCGCGGCTCTTAGGTACGCGCTTATGGCGCTTAACTCGTAAGATCCAACGGGAATCGCGATAATATCGTCGTTATCGTCGAAGTAAAATTTATTATTTGTAGAATTTACATTCGGAATCGTGTTGTAAGTTTCAAGATTAGTAAGACCTAGTTCGTAATCACCATCGCTGAGATCCAAGGGTGGAAAGTAGTTCGCCGCGAGACGCTGCTTCGTCTGGATAATGCGAGAGTCAGCGACATGATCGATGAGAGCGAACGAATCGCGAACGACTGCGCTCGATCGACGAACGACGATCGATGTTATAGTTGAAAATTTTTCTAATCAATACTTCGAAGAAATCGCAGACACAATTGCCCGCATATGCTCTGATCGTGCGTCTGCTGAGAACGATTATTGTACTGGATATTCGTATCGCGTCCGAGATAACGCTCAAGTTCGCGCGGCGGACGAAGATCGCCGAAACCGCCGTAGTAGATTGCGTCGTCGTCTTTTTTCGCGTACGCCACCCAATGAGTACCAGGCCCCGACGTGTCGTCCAAATTTACGATATCGCTCTCTCTACGACGCACTCGCACGGAAGCGCGTCGCGCATAAACACGCCTCTGAAGTGAGGCACGCGCGATTCAACTGTTCGTTCGTCGTTACGCCGACGGATGGGAGAATCCCTAGCGTTTGTTTCCACAAAGTTTTTTTTAGTTCTCCCCTTTCTTCTCCCTCTCCTCCTCGCCGCATATGCGCCGCTTCCACGTTTGTACGGCGCGAGATACAAACCGCGATCTTCTATCGCGCGATCGTGGCGCTGCAGCTCCTCCAGCTGTCGTCGCGCGGCTTTGCGATCGTTCACAGCCTTTACGATTCCCGCTGCTCCTCCAGCCAAAGAACCAAGAGCTCCCAATAACGGTAGGAGTGGCCTTCACTTAGACACAGTACAATTGGACACGGTGCAAATGGACACGAAACTTTGCACACGGTTCAATTGGACACAGTGCATTTGGACACAATAATTTTGGACACAGTAGCTTTTGGACACAGAAAAACATTCATTTGGACACCGTTCAGTAGCACACCGGTCAGTTGCACACCGTTCAGTTGCACACATAAAAATGCACACCGTTCAGTTGCATACCGCTCAGTTGCACACCGTTCAGTTGCACACCACTCAATTGAACACCGCTCAGTTGCACACGGATCAGTTGCACACCGCTCAATTGCACACCGCTCAGTTGCGCGCACACACACACACACACGTGGGGGTGTAAGGGGGCCTTCGGCCCCCCTCCCGCACCCACCCCGCCAGTAGGCAGGGTGGAGTTCGCTTTACAACTACGGTGGGCAAATTAACGGTGTGCAACTGAACGGTGTGCAACTAAACGGTGTGCAACTGAGCGGTGTGTAATTGAGCGGTGTGCAACTGAGCGGTGTGCAACTGAGCGGTGTGCAACTGAGCGGTGTGCAACTGAGCGGTGTGCAACTGAACGGTGTGCAACTGAGCGGTGTGCAACTGAACGGTGTGCATTTTTATGTGTGCCACTGAACGGTGTGCATTTTTATGTGTGCAACTGAACGGTGTGCAACTGACCGGTGTGCTACAGAACGGTGTCCAAATGAATTTTCTTCTGTGTCCAAAAGCTACTGTGTCCAAAATTATTGTGTCCAAATGCATTGTGTCCAATTGAGCCGTGTGCAAAGTTTCGTGTCCATTTGCACCGTGTCCAATTGTACTGTGTCCAAGTGCACCGCTCTCTAACGGTAGTAGGGGCAAAAACCACCGCGTTTTGGTACGGGAAGCGTTCGTTTCTTTGTAGAGGTCGTTATTTTTCTCTTGCTCTTCTTCCTCTTGGTTTTCGCGGCCATACCCATTCCAAGTTTTGTTTTCGCTTTCATGGCCACCCATACGGCCGTCGCGGCGGCTCTCTCGCCGAAAGTCGAGTTTCTCGCCGCGACGCGCTCGCGCGCTTTATCGGCAAGCGCCCGATCGGCGACGCGTCGATTAGCGAGATCGTCGTTTTGCGAGTACGCGACGTCGTGCTCGCGACAGGCCGCGTCCAGCGGATTAATATCTCGATCACCTCGCGCGAGTCGTTTCGCGAGATGGGTGCCCGGTCCGCAGAATTGATAGCCGGGTATGTGCAATTCGAAAGGAAGCGCGTTTATCGCTCTGTTCAATAAACCAGTGCCGCTGATATCACCGGTCACACCGTTCCGCCGCTTCGCGAATTGCATTCGCCGCAATCTTTAACGAGCAGTGCCGGGCTGTGCGTTCGTTGCCAGGGACGATTGTAATGTTCCAGGCATCGGCGGTAGTGCCGCACTTCCGAGTCCGCTCTTATATGTTCGGGCAATTTCTCCCACAATCCTTCCATGTAGCGACCGAAGTACTTTAGCAAGATTATCTTTGGGATAAACCATAACTGCTCGATGGAAAAGTCGAGAATATCGTCGCTGTCTAGCAGTGCGATAAACGTCTCGATCTACCGCGCGCGATTCGCTATTGCGCGATCGACGGCGATCGATTCGTATATAAATAAAAAATAGCACCTGTTTCGCGCAAGTGTGCCGCGCACGCGCGCGGCGATAGAGAGATGCGCTTCGTACGGCAACCGATCGCGATAAGAGTGTCAAATCTCGACGATAGAACGCGAACGTCGAATAACGCGGGGACCAGTGTTGTGAGACGGGCCGGGTTTTCTCGCGCATGCGCGGCCATGATAACCATTAGCAACGACGTATCTATCTGCAGTAATAACAAGGTTATGCTGTGGGCGCGAAAGTTTTATTTTGTTTTGTTATTATATATTTTGTGCTTTAAATTATTTTAACATCCTTCCCTCTTTCAGTTTATCTCTTTCATCACACAGGTAAACACACATGTGATATCTTTGTAATTTAAGGAAAAGTGTTAAATATACATATATACACAATTATATATGTATAAAAAGATGTATTGATCGTCTGTATATAATTTCACATAAGTTTTTGTAATTTAAGAAAAAATATGTAATATATAATATATATAGCATATATACACAATTATATATGTGTATGTATGTATATATAATTGTATGTATATATATATATATATATATATATATATATATATATAATTATGTGTATATATATATATATATACACAGCAAATTACACATTTTTCCTTAAATTACAAAAACTTTTGCAAAATTATGTACGGGTGGTCAATGGTATACCTTTTTATCCATATATATACTTCATTGATGCTACGTTCGCCGCGCATGCGCGAGAAAACCCGGCCCGTCTCACAACACTGGCGGGGACGCGCAGACACGATCGCCTGCTGCCGAGCGCCATTCGCTGCGTCGTTTGCGGTCCCTCTAATTGTGGTAAAACGAACGCGTTGATAAGTATGTTGGAGAGCCCGCACGGCGTACGATTCGAGAACGCTTACGTCTACTCGAAGTCGTTGCAACAATGTAAGTATCAATATTTGGAAAATCTTTTGACACCAATGAAAGATATTGGTTATTTTACATTTTCTAACAACTCCGACGTTATTCCACCTAGCGAGGCGAATAATCGTGTTCGACGTAGCATGCGACAAACAGGACACCGTCAGAGAATACTTCGCTATGGGTCGACACTCGAACGTCGATTGTTTCTATCTGTATCAAATGTATGCTAAAATACCGAAACACTTAATACGAGATAACGCGAATCTGCTAATTCTCTTTAAACAGGACGGTACTAGTTTGCGACACGTGTACAACGATCACGTGAATACCAACATGTCGTACGAGAATTTTCACGCTCTGTGTCGCGCGTGTTGGCAGCGCAAGTACGGTTTCCTAGTGATAGACAAAGATAGCGCGCTCCGTAACGGTAGATACAGACGAGGATTTAACGACTTCGCCGTACCGTAGAGCGATCAGTCGTCGCGGATACGTCGAACACGTCGATCGCTCTTCCGTACCCGAGCGAGAAGGATCGTTAATCGCGATGACTACGACGGCGGATATCGACGAACGAGAGAAGACGGCAAGAGAGATCACTCGGACGCGAGCGTCTATTCGTAGAAAATACAGAGCATTGAAGACCGGTAAAATGGAGAACGAGATCGCTATGGAGAGCCGTTTTAAGCCGATCGTCGAACCGTTGCGGCGCATCGCCGAACGCGCCGAGCTAGACGAGATCGAGCGAGACGCGATCAAACGCGAGACGATTAAACGAGACGCCATCGACGCCGCGTCTACGATGACGAGTATCAAGAGAAAATAGGAGGAGGAAGAGCTAACCCTTGCGCGGAAAAAGCCTAAAGTGAAACGACTACGAGCGCGACGACGATTGGACGTCGTCTCTACTCCGTTAGACGCGTCTCTCGCCGAACACCGCAAAGTGGCTGAGAGAGATTCATTCGCGCGAGGTAGGGACGAGGTAGAGGTGTTCGAAACCGAGAATCTCGAATCGCCCTCGACGCACGAAACATCTATTAGACGAACTCTGCGAACTCCTCAAGATCGCGATATGCTGCACGGTCAGCTAGGACCGTTGGGACGAGAGTACGTGGGTGCTCTTCTCGGTGGGGAAAAATCAGACAAGATCGATCACTTCTACGGGGTGTACATCGGCGAGGACGGCGCGATGCTCGGCGACAAGCGATTCGACGTAGACGCGGATGACTCTATACTCATAGACGGAATCAGATATATCGGTACTCCCGGTTTGTACGAATTAATCTTCAAGAGACTTCCCGACGATCTTATATACACCGAAAACGATAAACTAACGTACAAGAGTATACTGTTAACGGCAAACGCTCACAGACGCAACCATGACGCTAGTAAAGCCGTTTTAGGAAATAAGGGACATAAATATAAAAACGTCATCGCTCCGCTGATCCACAATGACGGCGCGAAAAAGGCGGGCGCGGGTCGCATGCCATCAACCATGCGAGTCACGGGCGAAAGAGTCGATTACGTTCACTGGGACGATCCGAATGAATTAGTGGATCGCCTGCAATTACTCGATGCTTCGCGTCAAGCTGGCAACGTTGCTCCAGTGTAGCCGGAAGCAGGTCCCGCGGCTCACGGCTCAGCAATGGAGGGGATAACGCACACAAGCGCGAACCGCGTACATGTGCGCTCTGCGCTTCGGCTAGCTTCGGAGAATAGAGAAGAACAGACATATGTTTTCCGTCTTCTTCTCACTTTCTACCGAGCTGGCAACGATGGTTGCGTTCTGATATTCACTGCCAGTACTGAAAATCTATAGTGCACGTGACGTAGACTATAGATTTTCAGTACTGGCAGTGAATATTGGAACGCAGCCGAAGGCGACGTTGATTGCTTGGCTTATTACATACGATAGCGTTAAATGTTTTTCTGACTCGTGAACTTTTTATTATGCATATATGTGTATATATATATATATAACATTTTTTCGTTATGCTATATTAAGCTTTATTATAATATAGTAAAAGTAATATATTTACATGTAAGGACATATGCGATTTCTTAATTACTTTATATTACTTTAATAATTACTTTATTAATTATTTACACAAATATGTGTTTGTGTAAGATTATAAATATTACAATAATATGAGAACAGTGAATAGACTTCCACACCACCCATGAGGTTCCACTAATGGCGCGTTAGATTTTTTTATTACGTGGATCTTCGCCTGGAGTCCTATTGTACCACATTTTATTCATGTCTTTTATAGACATATATATTTTACATATCTACTTTATAGGTGTGATATCTTTTACGGACAAGATACGCGGATGATAAAAATTAAAAAATAAATCAATTTTTCATCAATTTTAAATTGAAATAACTTTTGGGATTGTCTAGTTAGTACATCCTTAAAAAGGAAACTTGGATATGGATTTTAAAAAATTCATAAAATTAAATATATTTTTAAATCAACATTTATATTTATAGATTTCTGCTTGTGTTTACAAATAGACGCATAGCCCGTCGTGTCCGCTCGTCTCGATATGCCCAAATCAGCTGACAAAGTGTTTTTTCTTGTTATTGTCTCGGAACAGTTTCGTCGTTTTCAAACATGTAGAATAGGCTCTCGTCTCTTTTCTCGCCGAAATGTCGACTAGATAAGTAGTACGCGGGCATAGAATCAATAAATCGATTATATCAATTTAAATTTATCTCGAATTCTTTACGCTGCTACTTCGTTTTAATAACTTTCTCTAAACAGTGCTCTTGTGTAAAATCTTGATGTTCAGAAAGTTGGAACTATCCCAATTGTAAGCCTCAAATTTATTTATATTTTTATCTGTTTCATTCTTATTTATATTCTTATTTATATTTTTATCTGTTTGACAATTCTATATAGAAATGTGTGATACATTAAAAAAGAAACCGAAGCGAAGCTTTTCAGAAGCTTGGCTTAGTGATGATCGATTTAAATCTTGGATACGCAAAGTATCATTTGATGATAGCCTTTTCCATTGTATTATATGTAATAAAAATTTTTCGTGCAGTTTATCGCACGTTAAAAGACATGCGGATTCTGCGTGTCATAAAGAAAATGCATCGTTATTATTAAATAATAACAATATAAGTTCAAATACAATAATACGAAAACGTTTTAAACAACAATGGTTAGATATCGATTTGTTTAAGCCATGGCTACGCGAAGTGTCACATGACGTTAATTCATTTTTCTGCGCTTTTTGTAATATATCTGTTGTTGGTGGTTTGTCTCAAATCTATCGTCACGCAGAATCCAAGAAACATATTATAAAATGTAAAGAAAATGAAACAAACAAGTCCAGTGAAGATATTAATATGAACGAATCACTTTTATCATTCGAAGAGCGAAAGAAATCAGCAGAAATTCGTTATGCCGCGTTAATTGTTGATAAAAATATTTCGTATCAAACGGCAAGAGATATTCTTACTCTTTTCCAAGAAATAGGAAAAGATTTTAATGTTTTGAAAAATATGAGTATGGGCCGAACAAAATGTACAAGTATAATTTCAAATGTGCTATGTCCGATTGATGCGGATCGTATAGTTAACAGCATTCAAAACACTAAATTTTCAATTTTTATTGATGAAACGTCTGATATTTCAAATGAAAAATGGATGACGTTTCTTGTTCGATATGTTGATTCGAAAACATTAAACATTCGCTCGCAATTAGTAAAATTAATTAATATTGATGCGAGAGATTGCAGCGCAGAAAAATTGTTTAATGCCTTTAAAGCTGAAATGTGGAAATTGAATATTCCATTTTTAAATATTGTTGCTTTATCATGTGACAATGCGTCCGTAATGACAGGAAAACATCTTTCATTAAAAAAAAAAGCTGGAAGAGATGTGTAAAAATTTAATTACACTTCCATGTCCTTGTCATTCCACTGCATTAGTTGCGCATGCGCTAAAATACCGGATTATTGCGAGGAATTTTTAAAAAAAATCGCGAATTTTATTAACGGTAGTCCGAAACGTTCGGCAATTTATCAAGAGTTCTGTGAATGTTTTCAGGAAACAAACCTAAAAATTTTAAAGTTGTCTGATACACGGTGGCTTTCTCATCATTCATGTGTTGAAAGACTTCTTGAGTCTTGGGATACTATCAAGTTATTTCTGAATGAAATTATCATAAGCGAAAAAACAAAGTCTGGAACAAATTTATTATCTATGATGCAAGATCTAGATATAAAAGCCTATTTCTTATTTTTACAGCGTATTTTACATTTTTTTAATTCATTTAATGCATTTTTCCAAGCTGTGGAAACTAGAATACATTTATTGCAGCCAAAGTCAGTAGAACTTTTAACCACAGTTTGTAAACACTTTTTAAAGTCAGAACATTTGAATAATTTATGTAATAATATTAAATTTGATGAAAAGGAGAATCAAAAATTGTTAGAAGAAGTTTCTTTAGGATCTGAATGTGAAGAATACCTCGATGAATTAATGAAGGAAGGACATGCAGATATAGTTGCAAATGTTCGAAAGAATTGTTTGCAATTTTATGTAACTGCCGCCGAGGAAATTTATAAAAGATTACCAATTAATGATAAATTTTTATCAAAATTAAAAGTTTTCGAATATAACCTAGCATTATTAGATATTGATAGAGAAACATCATTCAATGATGTTTCTTTTATCGCTGAAACTCTTGGCGGTTTTGACGAAAACGGTTTGAAGAAAGAATGGCTTACTTTACATCTAGATTTTACAATAACAGAAAAGGAAAAGCTATTAAAATTAAACTTTGATGATATGTGGAAACAAATTTTACAAAGTCAGTATTCCACTAATATTGATAAATATCCCAATCTCAAACGTCTTTTGAATGCTGTTAGATCACTCCCAAATTCGAATGCCGATCCAGAAAGAATGTTTTCTGTTTTAACAGATTTAAAAACAAAAAACAAAATAAACTTTCGTCTTCCTCTATAAATGCTATTTGTGTTTTGAAATCAGCATTGAAAACAAGAAAAGAAACTGTTCTAAACATGGAGATTGATGAAAAGCATTTATCTCTTATGTCGTCGGACAAATTATATAACACTCCTCCTAAAAAACAAAAAAGCAGTCTTACATTATATGCTGCAGATGTTTGTGATATTGCTGGTCCCTCAACATCCAACGATATGCAATAATAATGTTCAAAAGATAATGACGTATTTTATGGGCATTATTATCCATATAATATAATAAAAATAGTTGCTTTATTTATTTTCTTGTAAAAATATCATGTCTGTAATAGACATTATGTCTGCAAAAAACACTATATTTGTAAAGCGCGCGTCTAAAAATTTTCATGTCTGTAATAGACATTATGTCTGCAAAAAACACTATAAAGTAGAGATGTAAAAAATATTATGTCTAAAAGACATGAATAAAATGTGGTGCAATAGGGCTCCAGGCAAAGATCCACATAATAAAAAAATCTAACGCGCCATTAGTGGAACCTCATGGGTGGTGTGGAAGTCCATTCACTCTTTGTTCTTAAATTATTGTAATATTTATATAATCTTACACAAACATATATTTGTATAAATAATTAATAAAGTAATTATTAAAGTAGGGATGTGCCGGATATTCGGCAACTATCCGGTATCCGGCCAATCCGGCTACTTTTTTACAATCCGGCCGGATAGCCGGATTGATTAACTATCCGGCCGGATTGTAAAAAAGTTCCGGCTATTAGCCTATTCGGCCATTTTCCACAGTCTGGATGGTGATTATATCCAAAATTTAAATTTCAAATATGAACGCGTCACAGCCTTGAGGCGACCGTACGCGCGATGAGATGAAAATGCCGGGACCGCCCAGCGCTGAGCGCGGAGTGCGCGTAACACGATTCCGCAGAATCGTTGGAGGACACACGATCACAAACGTGAAAAAAAAGAAAAGAGGCAGGATTGTGCACTCAAGTTAAAACCCTCTAAGTTTATATCAGGTCACAATAACAACAATAGCTGGACACTTGGTCGTGATACTCGACGCGCAGCGGAGAACGACATGGAGCTGGCCGACTATATCGTGCGAGATCGACGGCTTAGACGATAATCGGAAAGCTTCCGTTTCGTGTTTTTGTTCACTGCCGAGTAATAGCGCGACGGAGATCTTGTCGCGGAAGCGATTGATGAGAGTCTTCGCAATTAGCGCGAACTGGATTAGCGCCCGCAATAACAATTACTTTCGACGCTGAGACGAGTCTAGGCTGATAAACGCGGGCACGAGACACAGCGAAAATGTGTGGTCGGCAGGCGAAATCGGGCGCAAGACTGACGAAATGATGGGCAAATTTTACGGTATGGAATTCCGCCGGTTACTGTCGCTAAATTTCGATGATCTCATTGGCGGTGAGAAACATCGCGCGATCGTCTCGGCGTATTGCGAACGATACGAAAAACCGTCGAAATCTTGAAAGGAAAAGCAAAAAAAGAGGGGCCGAATGCGAAAGAAAGCGAAAGCGGGTTAGTTGTTGACGCGCTCGCCCGCTACCGAATTTCCGATACAAAATATTTGCCTTAGCTATCGCGATATAATTTTGTTGAATGTTCGAGAATAATTTTTAACGGGCTCAAGTTCGAACAAAATATAATGAATAATAAATTAATAACGTATAAAATCGTATATAATCGTATAAAAGGTACACTGATAAAAATATTTAATTAGATTGACCAATGTCTGTTGAAATATAGATCATCAAGGTATTTCATCAAACGTTTGGTCAATCTAATTAAAGACTTTTATTGTTTGAGTATTGACACTATATACATTAATATATGTGTTCAAATGATATAATATTATCGATATAAAATAGTTAATTATGCGCGAAATAGTAAAATGTACATATAACTTTAATTATAATATTTTTTTTATTGTAAAACACAGTTAAATTCACTTTTTCTGTTTCTTCGCATAATTACCGGATAATATCCGGTTATCCGGTAGCAATAAATGTCGAATTATCCGGTATCCGGTTATCCGGAAAATATATATATATATATATATATATCAGGTATATAAATATGAAAATATATATATATATATATATATATATATATATATATATATATATATATCAGGTATATAAATATGAAACCGGAATTTGCCCATAGATGGCCCTAGCTGTCAATGTAGTTACCGTCAAACCGCGTCATTGGCGCCATTTTCTTGTTTTGACATCTGATAAAGATTTTCAACTCATAACAATACAAGTTTCATACAACAGCATAGTTTTTAATAGCGTTGAACATGTCGAATTTCGTGCCTGGAAACTACGATTTGCGGACAGCATTGATTTTCTGTTACCATTTGAAGAAAACTGCTGCAGAATCGCATCGAATGCTTGTCGAAGCTTACGATGAGCATGCTCTTGGTAAATCACAGTGCTTTGAGTGGTTTAAAAAATTCAAAAGTGGCGATTTTTATGTGAGAAACGAAGAACGTGGAAGACCACCGAAAATCTATTATGAGCTGCTAAAACCTGGCGAAATCGTTAATACTGAACGCTACCGACAACAAATGATCGATTTGAATCAAGCTTTGCGTGAAAAACGACCAGAATATCAAAAAAGGAAACACAAAGTGATTTTGCTTCTTGATAATGCACCATCACACACAGCAAAACCGGTCGAGGAAACGATTGAGGCGTTTAGTTGGGAAATATTTTCGCATGCGGCTTACTCATCAGACTTGGCTCCATCCGATTACTACTTATTTGCATCGATGGGACACGCACTTGCTGAGCAGTACTTCACTTCTTACGAAAATGTACGAAAATGGCTCGATGACTGGTTTGCCTCAAAGGAGCAACAGTTTTTTTGGCGTGGCATCCACAAATTGTCAGAGGGATGGGAAAAATGTATAGCTAGCAATGGGCAGTACTTCGAATAAAATATTTTTTATCATTTTCATACAATAAACGTGTATTTTCTATACAAAAATTCCGGTTTCATATTTATATACCTGATATATGTATATATATATACACATATATGCTGTGACGTGACGTTTTTGGGACGTCCGTCACAAGGGTCGAATGACCCGATCGGGGGCGGTTTTTCGGGGGCCTGCGTCCTCTCTATTTAGAGAGAGAGCGGCCCAATCGTCAGATCGACGAGATCTGACTTTTGGTTAGTAATAGTTATCGCAAATGTAAGCTCGAGATGAGCCCGCGAGTTGGTTGTCGGCACGAGATCGAGCGGCAGGATCCCATCCGGCGGAAGGAAAGGAAGAGAGAAGAGCGACGGCCGAGAGCGGGAGTCCAGGACACCCGGGAAACAGGAGACGTCAGGTCGTAGTTGTCTAATATTAAAAACATTTTATATGGCTGACAAACATCGCTGCCGGTAAATTTATATTTCTTATGGCAGGAAAGGAGCGCGGAGGGCCGGAATAATCCGGCCAAAGGGGCGGCCACTCCACCCGCACGAAGCGAGGGAGTCCCAAGGACGGAGCGGCGAGCGGACTCTCAATCCGGAACCTATCCAACCAGATAGGAAAGAGAGCCGATCGGACGCAGCCGTAAGCCCGCACCTTTAAGCCAAAAAGCAGAAAATCTTAGGAACTCCGGGGCGATGAACCCACCAACACGGCCGTAATGACAACAAGGATCGCAAGGATCGCAGGACGGCGAAAGCGCCACAAGTGGCGCGATAGCGATTTATCGCGCCGGCGTGTCTCCTACAGGACTCTCGCTCGGCACTGTTCGGCGAGCTATCCGAGAGGACGCAGGTTTTCCAAGGAGCGAGCGGAATATTAGACGATCGAGGAAGCACCGAGAACTTCCTGCCGGTGGGACGAGCGTCGTCGACCGATTTTGTTGCTGAACAATTGTAGGTAATTAATTCGGATGAGTCGCGCCCATAATAGTTGTCGAGCCACGCGTTTTGGTGAATTAACTTTGTGAATATTTGTGGTAGATTACGTCGCACGGCCGACGGGCACACGTCGCTCATCCGAATTAGATATAATAGGCTCTCTCTATTCATTTCGCCGCCGCCGACAGTCAGTAATGTTAGTCTCGCGTTTGTAATTAGTACGTGTTGTAAAGTATCGGGATTTTCACGCTCGCGCGATCGATATTCCGGATCGCGCAAAGTATTGCGTCGTACGGCTCGTACACCACAGTCGTCACCGATAGTTTTCGTAGTCCTTTTGTGTGTTATTAGCAGTTATTTTGTACCCGCTACGCGTAATTAGAGTGAGGAGAAAGCGCAATTCTCCGGTATCGAACAGAGTATCTATCGGGTGTTTGTGATCCCGTCGTTAGTTTTCGCGAGTCACCCGAACAATATACGTGGCGTATTTCAAGCAAAGGTCGTCGCTAGTATTATTGAGGCACATTCCAGCACCACGAGCTGTGTTAAAAGACCGATTCGAGTCCGGAAAATTATATTGTATTGAAGCGGATGCACGAGCGTGCGTAAAGTAGTTACCGGCGCATTCGAGAGATTTCTTTAGTTGTCGCGGCCTAATTAAGTCTCGTACGGCGGAAATCCTCGCGGCCGAAAAGTCGAGTTAAAGTGCGTAAGACGCCCGGTAATTTAATACTGTTGCGCACGGTCGTGCCGATCTCCGCGGAAATAATATATCTAATTCGTCTGTAAAATAACTACTGTCATCAAAGGCTACTATTTATGTGAACTGCTCTATACTCTAGTTTCTTTTTAATATATTATTGTTATCTTTATTGTTAACTTATCAAACGCTCATTTTCGCTCCCGTGTTCTCGACTCTCAGGATTTCTCCCGTCTCCCCCGAACCTCCCCCTCTACCATTTCGGGTATACTGAGTAGCCGCGGAATTTTGCCGTCGCGTTAATTATCGATCTCGAAATTGTCTTTCGGTATTGCGTTTATCGTGAATGGTGCGGCCTACCGTACCTGGCGCCCAACTCGGTTATTTGGTGATATATTGGCTTTTTCGGGATATCGGGATCGATATTCGAGGTACGCGCCGAAGGTGTGCCGTGGGCACCGAAGAACCGCCCGCCGAATAAATAATAATTATTAAAATAATTACATAAAAAAAAATACGGTTACAATGCATAATAAAAAGTTCACGAGTCGAAAAAGCATTTAACGCTGTCGTATGTAATAAGCCAAGCGATCAACATTGCCTTCGTTATCAGCTCGGTAGAAACTTTCTACTAGAAAGTGAGAAGAAGACGGAAAACATATGTCTGTTCTTCTCTACTCTCCGAAGCTAGCCGAAGCGCAGAGCGCACATGTACGCGGTTCGCGCTTGTGTGCGTTATCCCCTCCATTGCTGAGTCGTGAGCCGCGGGACCTGTTTCCGGCTACACTGCGTTGCTCACGACAACGAGATTTTATCGTTAATGGAGGAGCTTCGCGAAACAGGCACTATCGTATAAATCTAATCGTCGCATCGACGGCCGCAGTTGTACACGAGATGCGCGCGATATCGACGTAATGTCCGTGAGCAAATTTGGTATACCTCTGAAGAAACGCGGCTACGACGCGAGATAGGAGGACTACGCCCAGCTATCGAGTCTTTGCGACATTACGTGCGCGATAACGCGCTGTGTCTGGGTTCCTCCTCCGTCGACTACGACGCGAGAGAACGCAAGATAAGACGCCTGGCCTCGCCGGAGGAGGACACCGACGCGACGAGCAAGAGTTACGTCGAATTCGCGTTACGCGCCGCGAGAGAGGACGAGATCGGGTATCGCGAAAGCGTCGAGAGAATCATGTCGCAATTGAGAAAAGATACGAATGAGGTAAGACAACTGTTCTTACTGTTCACGAGACTCACTCAGCTCGATAACGCTCTGAGCAAACAGATAAGCGTTGCGGAGAGTAATGTTTCAAAAATCGAAACAAACGAGAATGTTCTGCGTAAACGAATAGACGCTGTGGAAGATTCCGTTTCGAAAATCGTAGCGAGCGCCAACGCTCTAAATAAACGGATCGACGTTGCGAAAAATACGCTATAGCACTACGCGGAGCGCGGATAATCGTACAGCGATACGGGAATTGATCGAGAAGTCGCGGTAGATTCCGAACGGGCGCAATGTGATTTGGAGAAAATCGTGGTATCACGCTTTAGAATGAGCGTCGAAAAACGAATACTGGTAGAGGAGTTGCACGCGCCAGCGAGAAAAAACTTCCCGCGTCGTCGCGTCGCGATGCGCGGGTACGACGACCTGTGGCAAGCGGATGTGGTCGAGATGCGTCCTTACGCGAGACGCAACAAAGGTCACAACTACATACTCACTGTTATCGACGCGTTAAGCAAATACGCGTGGGCCGTACCGCTCAAGAGCAAGAGCGCTAGCGAGGTTGCCTTATCTAAGATACTGCGAGACTCTAAGCGGTGTTCGAAAAATTTGCAAACGGACAAAGGGAAGGAATTCTACAACGTCGAAGTACGGAAATTAACGGAGAAGCATGGAATGAATCATTATTCGACGTATTTGGTGATGAAGGCGTAGATCGTTGAACGATTCAATCGCACACTTAAGAACTCCATGTGGAAGTACTTCACGCTGAACGGAACGTACAAGTGGATCGACGCGTTGCCTCGACTCGTCGAAGAGTACAATGCGCGAAAACATCGCACTATTGGTATGAGACCTATCGACGTAACTCCCGCGATCGTCGATAAACTTTTAAGTACGGTATACAGCAATGTAAAGATCGCGGCTCCGGCGAGATTCAAAATAGACGATCCGGTACGCGTCAGCAAGTTCAAAACGATCTTCGAGAAAGGTTTTACACCCAACTGGACCACCGAGATCTTCCGAATAGCAAAGATACAACGAACCAATCCCGCGACGTATCTGCTGAAGGATTCGCGCGACGAACCAATCGCCGGAGGATTCTACGAGCACGAGTTGTCACGCGTTTCCGATCCCGACGTGTATCTCGTGGAGAAAGTGCTGCGCCGAAAGGGCGACAAGATTTACGTAAAATGGTTGGGAATGGACGAGTCGCACAACTCTTGGATAGATAAAGCAGTTGCATTAAGATAAAAATGTATTTTATTTAAAATGTATTTTATTTAAAATGTAAAATTTTATTATAAATAAACTGTTATTATTTATAAAATAAACTGTTATTATTTATAAAATAGGCCATATTATACTTATATTAACAATAAGCTATACACGTTTTATTGATTAAAAAATAAAGTTTATTACAATTTTCGATACAATATGTGATATTTTTCGCTTTACAACGGTATTCTATAATGCCCAATGGTAAAGTATCCGTAGTTCCGGGTACGATGTGTCGCTTGTCATCGTACGGATTAGATGGGTGAAGTTGGCCCCCCAATATTAGAAAAAATTAAGTTTTTTTATACGGTTCGATTGCACATTGTTTGCACATGATTGCACATCTTTTATTTTTGTTTGCACACCTCTAATAAAAAAGTTACACAAAAAAAAATTTTGGGGTGTGCCAACTTCACATTAGCCCCCCAATTTTTACAAAAATGATTTTCAATAGACCTAATCGATAGATTTTCGTTTGCACATTTCAAAACAAT
The DNA here is from genome assembly GCA_907163055.1 of Formica aquilonia x Formica polyctena. Taxonomy (NCBI): domain Eukaryota; kingdom Metazoa; phylum Arthropoda; class Insecta; order Hymenoptera; family Formicidae; genus Formica; species Formica aquilonia x Formica polyctena. Next base: position 14,779 of record CAJQTV010000325.1, on the reverse strand, counting down.
TTGAATTTTTGTTTGCACATCTCTAGAAAAGAGTTATTCACAAAAAACTTTTGAAGGAGCCAACTTTACGTTAGCCTCCCAAATTTTATAAAAATGGTTTTCAATCAACCTAATTAATAGATTTTCGTTTGCACATTTCAAATTAATTTGAATTTTTGTTTGCACATCTCTAGAAAAAAAGTTATTTAAAAAAATAACTTTGGGAGGCTATCTTCACATTTAAAACAATTCAAATTTGGCGAAAATCCTTTCGTAATAAGCTTAATTCGTAGATTTTCGTTTGCACATTTCAAATCAATTTGAATTTTCATTTGCACATCTCTAGAAAAAAAGTTATTTTAAAAAATTACTTTAGGGGGCTATCATCACATTCAAAACAATTCAAATTTGGCGAAAATCCTTTCGTAATAAGCTTAAATCGTAGATTTTCGTTTGCACATTTCAAAACAATTTGAATTTTCGTATGCACATTTCTAGAAAAAGAGTTATTCACAAAAAACTTTTGAAGGAGCCAACCTTACGTTAGCCTCCCAAATTTTATAAAAATGGTTTTCAATCAACCTAATTAATAGATTTTCGTTTGCACATTTCAAATTAATTTGAATGGTTGTTTGCACATCTTTAGAAAAAAAGTTATTTTAAAAAATAACTTTGGGAGGCTATCTTCACATTTAAAACCATTCAAATTTGGCGAAAATCCTTTCGTAATAAACTTAATTCGTGGATTTTCGTTTGCACATTTCAAATCAATTTGAATTTTCATTTGCACATCTCTAGAAAAAAAGTTATTTAAAAAAATAACTTTGGGGGGCTATCTTCACATTTAAAACAATTCAAATTTGGCGAATATCCTTTCGTAATAAGCTTAATTCGTGGATTTTCGTTTGCACATTTCAAATCAATTTGAATTTTCATTTGCACATCTCTAGAAAAAAAGTTATTTTAAAAAATAACTTTGGGAGGCTATCTTCACATTTAAAACCATTCAAATTTGGCGAAAATCCTTTCGTAATAAACTTAATTCGTGGATTTTCGTTTGCACATTTCAAATCAATATAAATTTTCATTTGCACATCTCTAGAAAAAAAGTTATTTAAAAAAATAACTTTGGGGGGCTATCTTCACATTCAAAACAATTCAAATTTGGCGAAAATCCTTTCGTAATAAGCTTAATTCGTAGATTTTCGTTTGCACATTTCAAAACAATTTGAATTTTCGTTTGCACATCTCTAGAAAAAGAGTTATTCACAAAAATAACTTTGGGAGGCTATCTTCACATTTAAAACAATTCAAATTTGGCGAAAATCCTTTCGTAATAAGCTTAATTCGTAGATTTTCGTTTGCACATTTCAAATCAATTTGAATTTTCATTTGCACATCTCTAGAAAAAAAGTTATTTAAAAAAATTACTTTGGGGGGCTATCTTCACATTCAAAACAATTCAAATTTGGCGAAAATCCATTCGTAATAACCTTAATTCGTAGATTTTCGTTTGCACATTACAAATCAATTTGAATTTTTTTTATAAAATTTGGGAGGCTAACGTAAGGTTGGCTCCTTCAAAAGTTTTTTGTGAATAACTCTTTTTCTAGAGATGTGCAAACGAAAATTCAAATTGTTTTGAAATGTGCAAACGAAAATCTACGAATTAAACTTATTACGAAAGGATTTTCGCCAAATTTGAATTGTTTTGAATGTGAAGATAGCCCCCCAAAGTAATTTTTTTAAATAACTTTTTTTCTAAAGATGTGCAAATAAAAATTCAAATTGTTTTGAAATGTGCAAACGAAAATCTACGAATTAAGCTTATTACGAAAGGATTTTCGCCAAATTTGAATTGTTTTGAATGTAAAGATAGCCCCCTAAAGTAATTTTTTAAAATAACATTTTTTCTAGAGATGTGCAAATGAAAATTCAAATTGATTTGAAATGTGCAAACGAAAATCTACGAATTAAGCTTATTACAAAAGGATTTTCGCCAAATTTGAATTGTTTTAAATGTGAAGATAGCCCCCCAAAGTTATTTTTTAAATAACTTTTTTTCTAGAGATGTGCAAACAACAATTCAAACTAATTTGAAATGTGCAAACGAAAATCTATTAATTAGTTTGATTGAAATCCATTTTTATAAAATTTGGGAGGCTAACGTAAGGTTGGCTCCTTCAAAAGTTTTTTGTGAATAACTCTTTTTCTAAAGATGTGCAAACAAAAATTCAAATTGTTTTGAAATGTGCATACGAAAATCTATCGATTAGGTCTATTGAAAATCATTTTTGTAAAAATTGGGGGGCTAATGTGAAGTTGGCCCCCCAAAATTTTTTTTTGGATAACTTTTTTACTAGAGGTGTGCAAACAAAAATAAAAGATGTGCAATCATGTGCAAACAATGTGCAATCGAATCGTATAAAAAAACTTAATTTTTTCTAATATTGGGGGGCCAACTTCACCCATCTGTACGAATTGAGCGCTATCTTCGATTCCGACACCGTGTACACCTCGTGTAACTTGGATTTTACGCAGGACTGCTCGCGCGTTATCTCGATCTCTCGTCGCAGACAGCGCGCGTAATCGTCGAATGTTATCGTTCTCGCGACGACGCCGCTTTTAACGCCCTTGATCTTCTTCGTGTCGAGTCTACCTTCGACTCGCAGCGCGTACATCTTCACTCTGAGCCCGACGAATTCCATCATGATCGCGCCATTATTCTCGTCCTTCATCAAAGCCGGCACTTTTTTGTTATCGAGAGATATGCCGTACGCATTATCCACCGCGTAATCGCTCGTGTCGAATCTATCGATGTCGCGCTTCACATCCTCGTACATATCCACGCACTCGACGCGATTGATGAGACTATCCGTGTCGGTGTACATTATCCTGCACTTGTCTCGATACAGCGGTAACATATATTCGTAGTGAAATTCGTATAAACGAATCTTGGACACATCGAGAATGCACATTCCTACGTAAATCGGTTTGTCGAACTTAACCTCGAGTTTGCGCAATTCCACGACTACAAGATCTTCCGCGAAGACGCTTCTGCTGTGAAAGGTCGGCTTCGCGATCATCGCCTCCGCGCCGTATCGCCCGTCCCATTGAGTCACGAGCCGGACATCGGAATGATTGCGCATGTTCTCCATAATCTTACCAAACACGGCGTTATTCATCAATTTGTATAGATTTTTCTCGAATTCATTTCTCGCGCTAGTTCGCAGTCGCGTGTTCAGTTCGATGTATCCGCGCAACCATGGAGATTGCGCGAAACGTAATATTTTATGTACCTTCGTAACGCGTAATCCGTGTCGAACGCATTGTTGTAGATTACGATAATACGTCACGTAATGGCGCTTATCGTACAGCGTGCCGAGAAGATTATCCTGTCGTTTTCCGGGCGGTTTATCGCGCGTCGGGCAAAACGGCAAGTCACCGTGAGAGTCATGAAGGTCGAGCGGATACGCAAGGTCGACTTCTAGAATATAACCGATAGGCGAATTCGACGTTATGGACATTAAGTTGATGCTCGTAACATCGTCGACCCATTGAAAATCTTCGTAAGGCAACGATTGACACATCGCCCATCCATACAAATTATTTACGTCGAAATACATAAGATACGACGGTGGTTCCAAGGGATCGTAGGACTGTACGTACTTGTTATTAGCACGCGCGTATCTATTGGAACATTGACTTAGCCCGCCGCGTATTCCGCGTTCCACGAACATTATCATATCGATGTCGGTTAACAACTCGAATCGAACGCCCGTATGCTTTAACATAGCGTCCCACGTATATTCAGGTAACATGTAATAGTGCGCGGGATCTAAACCATAACTCTTCACACACGCGTCGCGGAAATTTTCGAAGACATCGGCCAATAGAAGAACATCGGTTTTCAGATACAGATCGCTATAGTCACCCAATGTCTCGACGCGAAACCACTCCCAGACTCTTATCGCGCGCGCGTAATCGCTAGCGGATACGATATCACCGGTCAACGAACTGTAGAACGCTTCGCGCGGCGGTAGACGAGTCTCCCGAAACTAATCAACGCTGTCGACGTATTCGTACAGAAATACACCTTTTCGCGTAACGAGATCGAAATCAGCGTCGTAGAGATCGGAAAATTCAGAACGCGTGATCGTCAGCTCGTTCTTGTCGAGATATGACGCTAATTTTTCGAGACTCGCGCTTGGAAACTTTAAGGAATCCACGAACCGCAATTTCACGCGTCTCCCGAACCATCCCCCGTTCGATGCATCTTCGACATTCTTCGTGAAGGAGATGTACGTTTCCTTCGTCAGCGGCAACAATTCGACGCTAGCGGGAAAGGCGTTAGCCACATCTCTGATGATGAAATGCTCGTCGTGGCCCGATAAATTTTGAAAGAATATAGGAATGACGTACGATTCCTTATAATTTAGATTACAATTTGAATGCGCGGGACCTCTGTGTCGTCCGGTCAGATGACTGTGATCGCGTACGCGAGCATCTTCCGGTTCGAACGGTCTCTCGCACACGTAACAATGCATCGCGTTCTTGAATCTCTCCCATTCATCCGGCGTAAGATCCACCATAGGCACACAGGCGTCGAGAATAACCCTCGCGCTAAGGGCCAGATCGTACAATTCCCGGACAAACCACGATACGCAATTCTCGCCGCGATAAGCTCTGTACACCGATTTAGCGTCGTCGAACGCGCATCGCGCGTAATATCCCGCGCTATAGACCTTATGATGTCGAATGGTGGACGTGTTCGATGTTCTCTTCTCCCCCTTCTTTTCTAGCGCTCATTCCAGATTGGCGTACACCACGAACGGAAGTCGCTGCTTTTTATTATGGTTGCGAAAATTTAGCCACTTGTCGTCTTCGGTAGGAAGGACAATCGCGCACTCGTTCATTCTTCCGCAGTCCGCGCTGTGAGCCGATAAATTTTCGCTCGTTCGAAAATAATGCATGCATCTGCAACATAACACTTATTTTTTACATCGCGTACATTATTTATACTATGTAATAAGTTTCTTCTTTCTTATTACCTTTGTGCTTACCGATTACATATGTGCGCTTTATGTTGCCGAGCGCTCAATTGCGAGCCGACGAGACGGGACAGATCCCCGATACACGCGAAGTGCACCGCGTTGTCTCGTCGCGTCCTATCGTTCAGATACAGCAGATTGACGTGTCTCTCCGTTTTGTCGTTGGTAAGACGCAGGGGAGCGATACCGCAGCCGCCTTTCTTGTTCTTCTTATCCAGAACGGTATACACGTTAATAGATATATCGTTAAAACGCTCGAACCTGGTGATTCCGTTCAAACTCATGGGAAACTCGACGCCCTCCAGATTCAACACCGTTGAGTAGTGAGGATACTGCGAGCTTCTTTCCGCGTCTTTCGACCGGATAAAGAGCGGCGACTACCGCCCACGCGTTATCCGTAGATCGTACATTAATCACCACTCTTTTCAACTTGATCTTTCGCGGTATCTCGACGCGACATCCGGCGCGCATAGGATTATACCTGTTTACGTTCACCGTTAAATTTAGTATCCGCGATAACGCCCATCCGCTATCGCGCTCCTGAAACTCATCCAGCGAAGCTGGAATAGCATCGACCATGCGCCTCCCGTACCACTCTCGCAGATCGAACGTAGGAAGCGGATGATTCTTCGTGGCGACGGTCTTAACGGCGATCTTGTCGCCCGAGACGAACTCGCTGTTGAAAGCGGTATTAACCTTAACGCTGTTGTACCTGCCCATAACATCGCGTACTCGATCGAGCATGGTGTCCCCGGCATCCTCGAGAAATCGCAGAGGTTTGATGTATTCGAAATTAATAATCGCGCCGGTTAACACGCGTCTAGCGAAAGCCGTCTCGATCTCAAACCACGAAAATCCCTCGCGCCTCTCGACGCCGCCGCCCGCGCGCTCGAAACGTCGACGCAGATCGTCTCTCGCGCCTGTCAATCGAACGATTCGAGCCACCAGAGAATTGATGGTTCCGGTGGATCTTCCCCGGCGCTCGCCTCGGCATCTCTCCGCAGAGATTCGAGATGCTCGTCGCATCGTCGCGCCCACGCGAGATGCGCGTCCGCCGTCGCGACGTTTCGCGCGCTCTCGAGAAGATCGCGCTCTTCCATCGTTTCTCGATCTATTACTAATTCTTCAATGGACGCCAAGATTTTTTACAAATAAACCACGTATCTTCCTCGTTGCACTCCTCAATGTAAAATAAAGCTCTCGTATTGCATTCGCTGCACCAATGATTCGATACCTTAAAAATTTCGTCGATGAGATCGCACGCGCGCACTACCTGGCTGAACACCGATTTTTTTACGTGCGTCGATATACTTCTCGCAAAACTCGGTACATGCGCGCAATCCGCGCAATATTTTTCTTCTTCCTTGAAATAGTATCCGTTATCGAATTTGCAACCAAACTTGTAGAAGCAATGCACAACGTGATTCACCTCCCACGAAAATTTCGGAACGCCGTATCGCCACTTCCAATTGCGGTAAAGTAAATAGCGGTCAGCTCCAACGTCCGCGAAGGATTCGTCGAATGGCGCGACGCTCGTTTCTCGCACGAATTCTTAGGCAAAATCGATTTCTTTTTTACAATATAAACAATCCTTTGTGTAATATTCGCGCAATTCGTTCTTTAAACAATTTGGTATTTCTAATATCCGTATATCTTCGATATTTCTAATACGAGTATTCAATACTCTTCTGGCTAGTGTCGTTAAAGTATTCGGCGAATGCTTCATTGCGTACGTCGCTTCGACAAAATATTTTAGAATAAACTAATATTTTAAAATCGTCGCGATCCTTTTATAGTAACAAAGATGACAAATCGCGAACCCCCGGTCCCCGCGCGCCGGGTATCGAATAGAAATAAAACGACGCCCGCATCTCCTAATATATTAAAACAATGCATCCCTCCATACAACGCATCTATTAATATTATATTATAACGCGCGCCTTTGTATTTGTTGGAGTGAGCAGGTTAATAAATCAAAGGAAACATTTTCCGAATAAAATATATTATTAATATAAAGCGCTGCGGCACACGAGAACAGTGAAGCGTAAAAAACAGCGCAACTAGTCCTTCGTTTTTCGTCGCGTCGGGACCTCCTCCTCCCCCCACGCCTTTCTGCTTAAGCTCCGCCGGTACACCATTCTATCACGCGCAGTCGATAACGCGCCAAGTTTGAAATCATTTTCGCAACAGCCCTTCTACTTAAATGTTTTCGATGCGCGTTCGATTACATTCAGATTAGTTCGTAATGCAGTAAATTTTTCAGTGCTTAAGGCTTTCGTTAAAACATCAGCGCATTGATCATTCGTGGATACATAAACAGAGTCGATTATATTTTCTCGTTGTTTCACGCAAATGAATTGATATCGAACATCTATGTGCTTGGATCTACGATGGAATTCGGGGTTCCTTGTTAGTTTGATCGCGCTTTGATTGTCAATATTCAGAACAGTAGGTCCAGCACACGCATGTCCGACATCTGACAATAACTTACGTAGCCACAAAACTTCTTTACAAGCCTCACTCGCCGCTATGAACTTAGCTTCGGTCGTGCTCAGGCTAACGCATGCCTGACGTTTTGACGACCACGTCACGCATCCACCGCATAACATGAACACTGTTGTGCCTCCGTGGAAGCACAGCGAATTTTTGGGGATCGTTGGCCAAATTAGAACTAAGGAGTTCGGGATCGTGCAGGGTCGTTCCGCCGTTGTAGTAAATATGTAGTTTGAGTAGAATAAAAATCATTTATTTAGTTACATCGACTTTAACTCTTCTTTTCCTTTGCGCACTTTAACTTGGCTTATCGCGGTATAGAGTTACTTCGCGTGCCTGATATCGCGGCTGCCGTCGCGAGATCAGCTGGGACGTTCTTTATTATTAAATCGTTTACGTTAGTCTGTCTCGTGGTTGCTATTGTTGATTTATTCGCACTACGTAATTGTATGATTATAACTGGTTCGTGTGATTTTGTGATTAGGACTGCCTAGCGCTCGTTCGAGGTGGGTAGTTTTATCACCTCCTGTTCGATTAGTTTTTTGGAGGGGATCGCTTAGCGACAAGACCATAGGTGGTCGTGTCGCTCGATTTTGGGTGGAAAAATTTTCATAACATGTCAAGGAAATAGAGGAACAACGCTTCTCGGCACACAGAGCTAAGATCGCTACGTACGCAAGTTTCCTTCGTTCGGAACGACTTAGTTACGTACCTGTAAGTGAGATATACCGAAAATTTTCATAACACATCAAGGAAATTGGGCAACAACGCTTCTCGGCACACAGAGCTAAGATCGCTATGTACGCAAGTTTCCTTCGTTCGGAACGACTTAGTTACGTGCCTTTAAGCGAGATTTGCCGAAAATTTTCATAACACATCAAGGAAATTGAGGAACAACGCTTCTCGGCACACAGAGCTAAGATCGCTATGTACGCAAGTTTCCTTCGTTCGGAACGACTTAGTTACGTGCCTGTAAGCGATATTTGCCTAAAATTTTCATAACACATCAAGGAAATTGAGGAACAACGCTTCTCGGCACACAGAGCTAAGATCGTTATGTACGCAAGTTTCCTTCGTTCGGAACGACTTAGTTACGTGCCTGTAAGCGAGATTTGCCGAAAATTTTCATAACACATCAAGGAAATAGAGGAACAACGTTTCGAGGCTTACAAAGCTAAGAAGGAAGTATACGCAAGTTTCCTTCGTTCGGAACGACTTAGTTACGTGCCTGTAAGCGAGATTTGCCGAAAGTTTTCATAACACATCAAGGAAATTGAGGAACAACGCTTCTCGGCACACAGAGCTAAGATCGCTATGTACGCAAGTTTCCTTCGTTCGGAACGACTTAGTTACGTACCTGTAAGCGAGATATACCGAAAATTTTCATAACACATCAAGGAAATTGAGGAACAACGCTTCTCGGCTCACAGAGATAAGATCGCTATGTACGCAAGTTTCCTTCGTTCGGAACGACTTAGTTACGTGCCTGTAAGCGAGATTTGCCGAAAATTTTCATAACACATCAAGGAAATTGAGGAACAACGCTTCTCGGCACACAGAGCTAAGATCGCTATGTACGCAAGTTTCCTTCGTTCGGAACGACTTAGTTACGTGCCTGTAAGCGAGATTTGCCGAAAATTTTCATAACACATCAAGGAAATTGAGGAACAACGCTTCTCGGCACACAGAGCTAAGATCGCTATGTACGCAAGTTTCCTTCGTTCGGAACGACTTAGTTACGTGCCTGTAAGCGAGATTTGCCGAAAATTTTCATAACACATCAAGGAAATTGAGGAACAACGCTTCTCGGCACACAGAGCTAAGATCGGTATATACGCAAGTTTCCTTCGTTCGGAACGACTTAGTTACGTGCCTGTAAGCGAGATTTGCCGAAAGTTTTCATAACACATCAAGGAAATTGAGGAACAACGCTTCTCGGCACACAGAGCTAAGATCGCTATGTACGCAAGTTTCCTTCGTTCGGAACGACTTAGTTACGTGCCTGTAAGCGAGATTTGCCGGTTTTCATAACACATCAAGGAAATTGAGGAACAACGCTTCTCGGCACACAGAGCTAAGATCGCTATGTACGCAAGTTTCCTTCGTTCGGAACGACTTAGTTACGTGCCTGTAAGCGAGATTTGCCGAAAATTTTCATAACACATTAAGGAAATTGAGGAACAACGCTTCTCGGCACACAGAGCTAAGATCGCTATGTACGCAAGTTTCCTTCGTTCGGAACGACTTAGTTACGTGCCTGTAAGCGAGATTTGCCGAAAATTTTCATAACACATCAAGGAAATAGAGGAACAACGCTTCTCGGCACACAGAGCTAAGATCGCTATGTACGCAAGTTTCCTTCGTTCGGAACGACTTAGTTACGTACCTGTAAGTGAGATATACCAAAAATTTTCATAACACATCAGGGAAATTGGGCAACAACGCTTCTCGGCACACAGAGCTAAGATCGCTATGTACGCAAGTTTCCTTCGTTCGGAACGACTTAGTTACGTATTTGGTAAGTGAGATATACCGAAAGTTTTCATAACACATCAAGGAAATTGGGCAACAACGCTTCTCGGCACACAGAGCTAAGATCGCTATGTACGCAAGTTTCCTTCGTTCGGAACGACTTAGTTACGTGCCTGTAAGCGAGATTTGCCGAAAATTTTCATAACACATCAAGGAAATTGAGGTACAACGCTTCTCGGCACACAGAGCTAAGATCGCTATGTACGCAAGTTTCCTTCGTTCGGAACGACTTAGTTACGTGCCTGTAAGCGAGATTTGCCGAAAATTTTCATAACACATCAAGGAAATTGAGGAACAACGCTTCTCGGCACACAGAGCTAAGATCGCTATGTACGCAAGTTTCCTTCGTTCGGAACGACTTAGTTACGTATCTGTAAGCGAGATTTACCGAAAATTTTCATAACACATCAAGGAAATTGAGGAACAACGCTTCTCGGCACACAGAGCTAAGATCGCTATGTACGCAAGTTTCCTTCGTTCGGAACGACTTAGTTACGTGCCTGTAAGCGAGATTTGCAGAAAATTTTCATAACACATCAAGGGAATGGAGGAACAACACTTCTCGACTCACAAAGATAAGATCGCTATGTTCGCAAGTTTCCTTCGTTCGGAACGACTTAGTTACGTATCTGTAAGCGAGATTTACCGAAAATTTTCATAACACATCAAGGAAATAGAGGAACAACGCTTCTCGGCACACAGAGCTAAGATCGCTATGTACGCAAGTTTCCTTCGTTCGGAACGACTTAGTTACGTACCTGTAAGCGAGATTTGCCGAAAATTTTCATAACACATCAAGGAAATTGAGGGAACAACGCTTCTCGACACACAGAGCTAAGATCGCTATGTACGCAAGTTTCCTTCGTTCGGAACGACTTAGTTACGTGCCTGTAAGCGAGATTTGCCGAAAATTTTCATAACACATCAAGGAAATTGAGGAACAACGCTTCTCGGCACACAGAGCTAAGATCGCTATGCTATGTGCGCAAGTTTCCTTCGTTCGGAACGACTTAGTTACGTGCCTGTTATCGAGATTTGCCGAAAAATTTCATTACTCATCAAGGAAATTGAGGAACAACGCTTCTCGGCACACAGAGCTAAGATCGCTATGTACGCAAGTTTCCTTCGTTCGGAACGACTTAGTTACGTGCCTGTAAGCGAGATTTGCCGAAAATTTTCATAACACATCAAGGAAAGAGAGGAACAACGCTTCTCGGCACACAGAGCTAAGATCGCTAGGTACGCAAGTTTCCTTCGTTCGGAACGACTTAGTTACGTGCCTGTAAGCGAGATTTACCGAAAATTTTCATAACACATCAAGGAAATTGAGGAACAACGCTTCTCGGCACACAGAGCTAAGATCGCTATGTACGCAAGTTTCCTTCGTTCGGAACGACTTAGTTACCTGCCTGTAAGCGAGTTTTGACGAAAATTTTCATAACACATCAAGGAAATAGAGGAACAACGCTTCTCGGCACACAGAGCTAAGATCGCTATGTGCGCAAGTTTCCTTCGTTCGGAACGACTTAGTTACGTGCCTGTAAGCGAGATTTACCGAAAATTTTCATAACACATCAAGGAAATTGAGGACCAACGCTTCTCGGCACACAGAGCTAAGATCGCTATGTACGCAAGTTTCCTTCGTTCGGAACGACTTAGTTACGTGCCTGTAAGCGAGATTTGCCGAAAATTTTCATAACACATCAAGGAAATTGAGGAACAACGCTTCTCGGCACACAGAGCAAAGAGCGCTCTGTACGCAAGTTTCCTTCGTTCGGAGTGACTTAGTTACGTGCCTGTAAGCGAGATTTACCGAAAATTTTCATAACACATCAAGGAAATTGAGGAACAACGCTTCTCGGCACACAAAGCTAAGATCGCTATGTACGCAAGTTTCCTTCGTTCGGAACGACTTAGTTACGTGCCTGTAAGCGAGATTTACCGAAAATTTTCATAACACGTCAAGGAAATAGAGGAACAATGCCTCTCGGCACACAGAGCTAAGATCGCTATGTACGCAAGTTTCCTTCGTTCGGAACGACTTAGTTACGTGCCTGTAAGCGAGTTTTGCCGAAAATTTTGATAACACATCAAGGAAATTGAGGAACAACGCTTCTCGGCACACAGAGCTAAGATCGCTATGTACGCAAGTTTCCTTCGTTCGGAACGACTTAGTTACGTGCCTGTAAGCGAGATTACCGAAAATTTTCATAACACATCAAGGAAATTGAGGAACAACGCTTCTCGGCACACAGAGCTAAGATCGCTATGTACGCAAGTTTCCTTCGTTCGGAACGACTTAGTTACGTGCCTGTAAGCGAGATTTGCCGAAAATTTTCATAACACATCAAGGAAATTGAGGAACAACGCTTCTCGGCACACAGAGCTAAGATCGCTATGTACGCCAGTTTCCTTCGTTCGGAACGACTTAGTTACGTGCCTGTAAGCGAGATTTGCCGAAAATTTTCATAACACATCAAGGAAATTGAGGAACAACGCTTCTCGGCACACAGAGCTAAGATCGCTATGTACGCAAGTTTCCTTCGTTCGGAACGACTTAGTTACGTGCCTGTAAGCGAGATTTACCGAAAATTTTCATAACACATCAAGGAAATTGAGGAACAACGCTTCTCGGCACACAGAGCTAAGATCGCTATGTACGCAAGTTTCCTTCGTTAGGAACGGCTTAGTTACGTGCCTGAAAGCGAGATTTGCCGCAAATAATAACACATCAAGGAAAATGAGGAACAACGCTTCTCGGCACACAGAGCTAAGATCGCTATGTACGCAAGTTTCCTTCGTTCGGAACGACTTAGTTACGTGCCTGTAAGCGAGATTTGCCGAAAATTTTCATAACACATCAAGGAAATAGAGGAACAACGCTTCTCGACACACAGAGCTAAGATCGCTATGTACGCAAGTTTCCTTCGTTCGGAACGACTTAGTTACGTGCCTGTAAGCGAGATTTACCGAAAATTTTCATAACACATCAAGGAAATTGAGGAACAACGCTTCTCGGCACACAGAGCTAAGATCGCTATGTACGCAAGTTTCCTTCGTTCGGAACGACTTAGTTACCTGCCTGTAAGCGAGTTTTGACGAAAATTTTCATAACACATCAAGGAAATAGAGGAACAACGCTTCTCGGCACACAGAGCTAAGATCGCTATGTACGCAAGTTTCCTTCGTTCGGAACGACTTAGTTACGTGCCTGTAAGCGAGATTTGCCGAAAATTTTCATAACACATCAAGGAAATTGAGGAACAACGCTTCTCGGCACACAGAGCTAAGATCGCTATGTACGCAAGTTTCCTTCGTTCGGAACGACTTAGTTACGTGCCTGTAAGCGAGATTTGCCGAAAATTTTCATAACACATCAAGGAAATTGAGGAACAACGCTTCTCGGCACACAGAGCTAAGATCGCTATGTACGCAAGTTTCCTTCGTTCGGAACGACTTAGTTACGTGCCTGTAAGCGAGATATGCCGAAAGTTTTCATAACACATCAAGGAAATTGAGGAACAACGCTTCTCGGCACACAGAGCTAAGATCGCTATGTACGCAAGTTTCCTTCGTTCGGAACGACTTAGTTACGTGCCTGTAAGCGAGATTTGCCGAAAATTTTCATAACACATCAAGGAAATTGAGGAACAACGCTTCTCGGCACACAGAGCTAAGATCGCTATGTACGCAAGTTTCCTTCGTTCGTAACCGACTTAGTTACGTGCCTGTAAGCGAGATTTACCGAAAATTTTCATAACACATCAAGGAAATTGAGGAACAACGCTTCTCGGCACACAGAGCTAAGATCGCTATGTACGCAAGTTTCCTTCGTTCGGAACGACTTAGTTACGTGCCCTGTAAGCGAGATTTACCGAAAGTTTTCATAACACATCAAGGAAATTGAGGAAAACGCTTCTCGGCACACAGAGCTAAGATCGCTATGTACGCAAGTTTCCTTCGTTCGGAACGACTTAGTTACGTGCCTGTAAGCGAGATTTGCCGAAAATTTTCATAACACATCAAGGAAATAGAGGAACAAAGCTTCTCGGCACACAGAGCTAAGATCGCTATGTACGCAAGTTTCCTTCGTTCGGAACGACTTAGTTACGTGCCTGTAAGCGAGATTTGCCGAAAATTTTCATAACACATCAAGGAAATTGAGGAACAACGCTTCTCGGCACACAGAGCTAAGATCGCTATGTACGCAAGTTTCCTTCGTTAGGGGAACGACTTAGTTACGTGCCTGTAAGCGAGATTTGCCGAAAATTTTTATAACACATCAAGGAAATTGAGGAACAACGCTTCTCGGCACACAGAGCTAAGATCGCTATGTACGCAAGTTTCCTTCGTTCGGAACGACTCAGTTACGTATCTGTAAGTGAGATATACCGAAAGTTTTCATAACAGATCAAGGAAATTGAGGTGCAACGCTTCTCGGCACACAGAGCTAAGATCGCTATGTACGCAAGTTTCCTTCGTTCGGAACGACTTAGTTACGTGCCTGTAAGCGAGATTTGCCGAAAATTTTCATAACCCATCAAGGAAATTGAGGAACAACGCTTCTCGGCACACAGAGCTAAGATCGCTATGTACGCAAGTTTCCTTCGTTCGGAACGACTTAGTTACGTGCCTGTAAGCGAGATTTGCCGAAAATTTTCATAACACATCAAGGAAATAGAGGAACAACGTTTCTCGGCTTACAAAGCTAAGAAGGAAGTATA